>BGPR01000697.1:79352-154019 GCA_013235015.1 Araneus ventricosus
AATAATATTGATATATACCGACGATGGTCATGGTCAAAGTTGGTAAACTTATGAGTTGCTACCGGCAACTGTGCTTCGCACATGGTTTACAATTAGCAGTGGTCGGCATATTATATAAAAAGAATATAGAAAGAGAAGAACTTCTAATGAATCAGATACAGACGACGACACGAATGATACTCATGAAGAACAAGGAATGACAGTAACAACAACAGATCCTCATCATCTTCATCTTTCAAGGTCTGAAGTAATTCCTAGATACAATGATCTTCTTCAAAAAAGTGCGGAAAGTGGTGAAGTTATTCAAAATATCGCCTACTAAATACGATATGTAACTGCAAAAATATGTGAAAGAAGATACAGGCAAAGAATTAAGCCTTATTTTAGACTGCCACACACGTTGGAACAGTTTTCTGGCTATGATAGAAAGATTTCATAAGCTTAAAGTGTGTATAGATGAAGCTTTGATTGATATAGGATCTGACACAACATTTAGCGACCTAGAATGGTTGAAAATAAAAGACCTGATTGAGAGTTTGCAGCCATTTAAGTTAGCTGTTGAGGTACTATACAGAAGAGATTCGACCCTGCTAACTGCTGAAACAACACTACAGTTTATTTTAGAGAAGCGAGCTGATGATACATTTACTATGCCGAAAAGAAAGTTATACGACTAGAAATGAAAATTATCTTAGAAAGGGTTATTCAAGATGATGGCTTTAATGAAACACAGATAATATAGTAGAAAATAACTTAGATTCATTGTCATTGAAAAATGATTTCACCTTACAGAAAGAATTACAAATGCAAATCCAGCAAGATACGAAAACCTATAGCAAAAATACAAAAAGAGAAAGATTTTGAGAAAATATTAAAAAAGTAAATGACTGCATATGAAAGTGAAGGAGTTCTAGGAAAATACTTGTCTTCTATTCATGAGTATTTGTTGATAATAAAACCAAGTGTAGAAGGAGAAAGGGCCTTCTCGGTCACTGGTTATATTTGTAGCTCTGTAAGAAGTCGATTGTCAGATGACACAATTAACACTATTTGTTTCCTACGATCCTTTTTTCAAAACCAAAAGTGATTTTTTTTTTATAATTGGTTTACTTAAAACAATAATTTAAAGTAAGTATATTAAAAAATAAGAAGTTTTCAACTCGTTATTGTGATAATAGTGCCATTGATTAAACAGATTCATGATGACAGTCATAATTATAAGAATGAGACTGCTTAGCTTGCCTAAATTACCCAATTATTGTGATCTCAGTTGATAAGATTGATTTAGTTAGATTTAATATAAGTTAGTTACATAATGTAATGTTAGTTACATTACAAGATATCATTGATGTCATTTGTGAAATCTAGTAAGTGAGACTGAACTTAACTGCCCGTCATTACCTAATTATTACTAAACTAATATAGCAATTACAATTTAACTAGTTACACTACTAAATTTTTATTGTTGATTCATACGTATATTGATTAATTATATCAGTGTAAATAAAGTTGATTTCCTAAGAAATAAACTTTTTTTATAAACTTTGTAATACACTCACTTGGTCATTTTTATACAGTTGATTTTGGAATGAAAAGGCAAATAGTTTTGATGTAACCAATCCGACCGGATTGCAATCCCTATTTCTAACTCCAGCATCGTTAAATTGTTGACCTATCTCGACGAATTCCATACAATATTTTAATCCGTAGCAATTAGTAGACACGTAAAAATTTGAACGCAAAGAAAAAACGTTAACAAATACATTCGAAGCAGAAGCCAGATTCAAAGATAATTTTTCTGTTCGCCTCCGTTCGGTAACTTTGTGCAGTGCACTAGCATCTCCCAATAATAGGGGGATTTTCCCTTAGTCCCAGCGCATGCGCAAAAGATTATGCCCCGGTTTTCTGGAGATGATATTTACAGACGTCGGAGTTCAGCTTTCATCGGGATGTGACGTCATTACTGGCTTATTTCACAACGACCACGGAATGCAATGGAATAAAAATACAAGAAAAATTTTTGGGGGTGGAAAACGGAATTTTGTTTACCGATTTTTTACCGAGACAGAATTCAGTCCACCGAATTTTTAAAAAGACAGAATTCCATCCTCAGGACTGAAGAGTGGCACCCATGCTTTTGTCCCCCCAATTGGAGGTATCCCTTTAAGAGCCATTAAACTCTAAAGCCTTTCCTTAAATATATTTACCCTGTAAATTTCTTCAAACAGATTAAAACATGCTTGTTTGGCAACATCTTCTGGAACTACAAAATCACATCCTGATCCTGATGGCTTTGATATTGCTTCAGCAGAATAGAAGACCCCTGTAGTGCTCTCAGCAATCAAAGTTAAGCCAAACCCAGGCGACCTGCAAGAAAAATCAAGACTTGAAGAATAAAGGTGCTGTTTTCAAACTACGTTTCTTACACAATAACAAGCATCTTAAAAATTAGAGCAAAAAATATCCAACAAAACCCTTCCATTTTAAGAGTGAACAAAACGATGTTATGATATGATTAATAGAAATAAGTGTAATTAAAACATATGCAAGGCCAATCATTTCAACTAGTTAACCTTTATGTTATGCATCCACTGAACTACAGGCATCTGTTTTCTAAAATGCAATCTGTAAATTATTAAATTCAAGCATGTGGATGAAGTACACCAGATTTGAAAATATAATATATATATATAATATATATATATTTATTTATTTAAGTACAAACATTTGCCAACATTCCAAATTTATTTTCCAATATTCAAAATCGATAGCTCTTTTGAGCTTCATGAAGAACAGAAAATTCTAAACATTAATGGTAATGAAGACAACATTGAACAACAGTTTATCTTGCCAATATCTGAAACTTTTTTTTAAAATTCTGGTTTGGTGTAGCCTTAAGAGAAAACTAAATCATTAATATTTTGAAGACGAGATCAAGTGGGTTTTTAAAATTTTATTATTATATTAGTACAGATGGAATGTAAGTCTTTCATCTCACTGGGAGAATAGAGAAGCAGTTGCTTCCTTTCTTATTGTCTTGACATTCCCCCCCCCCCTACATTTTTGCAAGCTTGTATTTTGAATTAATTTGTGCTATTTTCCTGCAAATCAACTTCTTTGTTAAAGGTTTGTTCAGTATAATACAAAATAAACTAACAAAAGTCATACAATTATTTGAAAAGTCATTCATACTGCTGATCATCTTTGCTACCATTTTTTTTATTATCCTCAGGAGACCAATAGCATTAATTTTTATAATGAACAAAATCACTACCACTTTATTGACGATAATTTCTTAAATAGAGAAACAGAAGATTTCATTAAAATTACTCTTAACCTTTAATTAAATGGTAGAGGAAATCTGATTCAGAAAGTCATTGAAGTTTCAGAATTAGTTACAAATTTTGCCAGCAGGTGGTACTGTAAGCTATAAAAACAGTAAGGAGTCTAGGAAAGAGACTACAAACAGTCCTTCACATGCAATCATACTACAATTGATTCAAAATATGTACTTTTTGCAGCATAATAAGAATTACATTTTCAGTTGCCTTCTGCAGTAAGTCAATAAAAAAGTAGGCACATAACCCCACAGATCCACTCTTCAAAATCATGCAGTGTTGCAGGATTGTTCAGGAAAACAGTGTACTTTCATATATCCCACAAAAAGTAATCGCAGAGGACGAGATCTGGTAAGCATGGAGGCCAAACGAATTTTATACTCAAGAAAATTGCGTATTTAAAATGAATTTTTTTATTTTTAAAGAAGTCTTTCATATAGCCCCAAGATGATGGATAGAGCCCTGAGAAACAAATTATCTTGTACACCTGTAATTGATTCCCTCACAACTTTCTACATTATGCCAATCTAAGCTGTGACTGACTACATTAAAAGTTTCAAAATCAGAGGTATGTTTGATGTTGTGCAATTCTATTAAAAAGGAAAGGGAAAAAAGACTCTTTGTTGAAATATTTGCAAATTTAATTACTTTCTACTAAAAAAATTTTTATTTGCCTATGCATAAATTTGAGAATGAAATTAACTGTGCCATAGTCATAGTTGCTATTTCAGCATTTTAATTAGGAGACAAATGTCAAAAATTGGTATTCTATGTACAGATTTGATTGGCATGATGTTACACCCTATAACTTTATATGTACTGTTAACACGAGTTGTGTGATTGACAATAAAATAAAAATAAATTTAATAGAAACCACTTACTTCCCAGATTCCTCTCTTTTACAATGGTCTGCATAAATATATACATCAGGGAGAATTTTCAGCAACAAACCTTTTGCAGAATCTACTATTCTACTAGACATTGCAGGAGAAACCCTAACTGAATATGCATAGCCTCTTATCCTCTTAATCTTGCCTGGGTTCAAACACTTCACAGGACGAACAGTATTCACAACAGGACAACGAAACTCCACTACCCCTCCTCCTTCTGGTGGTAGACCACGGCTAGTAATTTTTATCTCAAGATTTTCATCATTCAAAATAAATCTTTTTAATACTGGAAGGGAGGAATGCCTGATGGCATCAACCTAAAAGTAAAAAATAAAGTTTAAACGAAACAAGAAGGAATATATTCAAAAAGCAAGATTTCAATCCCAAACTGAAAATATTGTATAGCATTGGATTCGGAAACCCTCTGCGCTTTTGAGCACGCAGAGTTATTTTCATCAAAATAGCGAGAAAATGAAGAATGGAATGGTGATGTTTACATTTTACTGAGCATTATCTAACAAAGAACTCTAGAAATACGCTCATATGACTCATTGTCCGACACCCCTTCCAGTGTAAAATCGTCCAAAGGTGGTAGTCTCGGAATCCGTTGCTGAACTATAATTTAGTAGTCATCATATTTAACCTCTAAACTAAACTGGATTTTTCATCCATAATGTTCAGCCCTAAAGCAGCCGATTCATTTTTTTTTTATAAATATCTTATCTTAAAACAAAATAGATGAAATAGTCTCAGGTGTAGTAAAATTCAATTACATGTTCAAAAATATGGTTCATCCAATTTAAGAGTTCAGCATTTAGTGCTGAAAGTGATTAGATCAAAAGTATTAAAGGTTTAACTATAAATTAATATGATGGCTTATTCTGGGTGGGGAACCTTTTTGTACCAAGAGGCCACATTAAACTTTGGAGGTTGGGCAAAAGGCCACACAAACAGAAAATTAAAGGTTATTGTTCTTTAATTATTATATTACAGACAAGTATATTATTTCATGCAAATTGTAAATAACTGGTAAGGCCATAGGTTCCCAACCCCTGGCTTATTCTATGTTTTATTGCATCAAAACAAACACAACTTCAGTTAAAAAATTTCATTTAAAATAATATACAACTAACTGCATACTCATTACATTTTTAAATAATACATTTTCTAATTGAAATTACAATCTTAAAACTTTTAAAAAATAACCTTACCAAGAATTTGAAGTCTATTAAATATAAGGATAAAATGGAAGTTAATTTCAGTTATTTATAGTTTTCGTAATTAAAAAAACATTCTTATATTATTAAATTGTCAGTTTCTGTACCTCTGTCGCCTATATCCAAAAAGTTTTTTTTTATCTAATTCTAATAAAATAAAGTGCTAAATATTTGAATTAAAAGTAAGCACGAGTGAAAAACTGAAAGTTTCAGTAAATATTTACAAAAACTACTATTAAATGGCAACTACTATAATCAATTACTAAATTTTACATTATCCTCAACAAAATTTTATAGCTTAGCACAACATGTCACGAATAGGACATGCCCATAGTTTTCAAAAACTTTTTCAACCGATTATCTAACTTTGATTCTATGATTAGCGATTCAATAAACATATACATCTCTGAATATTATTATTACAGATAATCGTCCACTAATTCCACAGGTCTTGGAATCCTTAAAAAAGTGCAATCTAATAGATACCGTGTGTATACAAAATAATAAAGAATTTATTAGCATGATTTTTGTCAGTTGAAACAAAATTTAAAACTTCTTCATATCAACATACAAGATTACTCTGCTAATTTCAGAGGTGAAAAAATTCCAATTACAGGAAATATGTCAATTCATAAAACAACAATTAAATATCAAAAATTAAGATTCCTTTAAAACAGAGCTACTGAAGCTGAGAGTCATCATCCAAAATGAGGTTTTGTAAAACCATGATGCCATTTATATTATATATATATGCATCATATAAAAGTTGTCATATTAACTTTTTTCTTTAGTGTTTGAAATCAAAATTGTTGAAAAAATCATATTGCTATAAAACATTTCATTAAAATTACTGAATGAATTGAATTTATCCTTACCTACCATTAGTTTAACACTTCGTTTTAAATTTTAAGGTCAAAAGTTTTGTTTTGGCCAAAAACAGTGACAGAAATTATTTCCTTTCAAAAGGGTGACATAAAGTAAATAGTTTTAGAATTCCTGACTTGAAATAAGAAAGAAAATATAGTGTAAATATTGGGAGTGAACTTAAATTTTAAGGAATTTAATGGTGAAAATATGGCTTTATTGTTAAAAAAAATGGTTACAAATTTGATAAATTCAAAATATTGTCCATTCTTAGTATCCACTCTTTCAGGCAATGGGTTGATTCCACATTGAAACAATGACACATATTTAAAGGCTGTCCTCACTGCTCAGACAAGCCACTAGTCATTGATCAAAATAGATGGTAATCAGAAGGAATAATATCTGGAGAATAGGACGGGTGTTATTTCTTTGATCGATTTTACAACACAAGGGCAAGCATTCAATCAGGCTGGAAAATCATTTTGTCACATCTTTGCATAATTTGGCCATTTTTACTTCAAAGCTTGGCTCAGTTGCATCAATTGTTATTGGTAGCAATACACAATGATCATTTTGTTGGGTTGGAGCAGTGTATAATACACTACACCCAGCTGCTGATCTACCAAATACAGAGCAGGAGCTTGGCCCTATGAATATTTGGCCTGTATGTTGATAGTTTATTTGGCAGCAACCATGATTTTTTGTGCTTTGCAGTATCCTAGTATATTCGTTTTTCATTCCTAGCCACAATATAATGCAAACAAACTTTTTGATACAACAACAATTCACAGATTATTTGGTCCCTTTCGACATCCCTTGGCTTCATTTTGTACAACACAATTTCCTTGCTTGGAAATCATTCCAATGGCCTTTAAACATTTGGAAATCATCAGAGATGACACAGGCCTGGAACAAAAAAAGCTGCACTTCATAAATAATGAATTGTGTGAAACATAAATACCGAGAAAATAAAACGAGTAAATTTCTACAAAAGGTGCTCGAGATATTAAAAATATTGTGGAATTATTATATAAAAGAAAATTAAGAATGACACAATTTGATGCCAAAAAAGCTGAAATCTGTGGAAATGTGTCATGTCTGAATCATAGATCGCTCAGCATTTAATGATTCGGCAAGCTCTTGCATTTGACTTGGGTCCTTATCGAAAGCTTCCACTTCTTCAAACTTTTTTTCTGGCCTGGTGGTCCATGTCAAAATCACCTTTTTCACAGAGTCGAAACCAGTACTCGCATGTTGAAATCAATACAGCATAATCACAATAAGCTTTTGACAGCATTCTTTGTCTTTCATCAGCACTTTTCTTCAAATGGAAGCAGAAAATTTAAGTTTCCTGCACACTGCATTTTGTTGGCCCAAAATTCAACATATTCAGTACTCAAAAAAAATAATGCCTTTTACCCTTCGGAAAAATAACATACTGAAAACTAAACCCACATGATATTTTGACATGAAGTCGGAAACAATATGACACAATGCAATATGTAGTACTACATCTCTTGAAAATCCCTTAAAATTAATGCACACTCCCAATAATATAAAGAAGCTTAGATTATGAATACATGATCAGATAGAAACATCAAGTTCTATATGATCCTTTAACTTCTTATTTCTTCATTATGTTTCTTCAGAAACAGTCAGTATGGAGAAGGCAAATAACATAGGATTACTCAAACAGGTCCTTATATTTGATTTTGCAACATATTAGTTTTTAATCAATATCTTAAGCCCCAGTCCTTCGATTCATCTCTTTCGGTGAAAAAAATATCCGTAATTATTAGGAAGTCAATGGTTTGTATTCTACATCATTCTATCAAAATTGCCATGCCATAACATAACCAAAGTTATCTAGCTAAAAACTAGATAACTTTAATGTGTTCTAAAAGTGAAATTGTTTTCAAGCAATTTATTAATTCAAACAGTTGAAATAAGAAAGTTTTAAAAAGAAATTTTAGTTTTCAGACATTTTTTTACCCTTGCTTTAATATTGAATTTTAAGAACTGTTTAATTATCAAGAAACAGATATAGATGGCTCAACAACACATAACAAAATAGAGATTACAATAAAAAGTCTTAAAACAACAATTCTTTTCCATTCATGTTTAAAAATAAGAAACTAAGGAAAAAAATTACTGAAGGATCGAAGCTGTTGTTAGTCACTCCCCTCAAAGTGATATCAAGAGGTTCCTTGGAGAAGGGAGCCAGGCATATCAAAGCCTCCAGGTAATAACCAATAGCTCTTTCAATGCCACAATCATACTGACACTTGCCTCCAAGCAATAATCCAGGGTTGTATTTCACAACAGTACCTAGAAAACAGATAAATAAAATTTCAAATTAATCTCTACTACTAATAAAGGAGAATGTGTGTATGTGTTGGTGATCTACAGGGCAGACTGCTGGACCCAGAGCTATGAAATTTAGCACAAACATACTTTGGAGGGTGGGAATGTGCACCTCAGGGTCGGTTTTTTTTTTGAAATTTTTATTAAAATTACCAAGACGACAGATAAATAACATTTTATAATTTAAAAAAATTGAAGTTAGTGAAGGGCTTCACTTTGCGTCACAATTTGGGGTAGAAAAAACTCACATATGATAACCAAATTTCATATGATTGTTACAGACATGATGTCCTATGATTTGACAAAAAAAAAAAAAAAAATGTATACAAATTTTACAAGGGTCAAAATAAATACGTAAAGATGGATGTAATTAATAATTAAAAATGCATAATTTATGTTGGAAAAAAACATTTAACTACTTTGAAATTTTGTGGAAATCTAGAGTACCATTTTTCACACTATACTTTATTATTTTGTTTGAAATGATACTTCATTATAGTTATAAATGGAATAAACTATTCCTTACTTTGAAATCGACAGTATATCCCTGGATTTCACTAGGGGATGCCACAGCTCTTTCGTCCGAGTCCTGAGCAGAAATGAAATTTTCAGGTTTTTGGCAGGGTTTTTCCTTTGCGGTTTGCGACTTGGAAGACTTCCTTTCGCCAATTTCGAATACTGTAACCCTATCTACACAATGGTATTTACTACCAAAGGGGGAGGAGGGAAGATGAAAGATTTTCTGAAGCTTTTAGATGTATGTTTGAGGGCATTACCATGGACCTACTTCAGTTGATTCTGGTTGCATCCTTGTAAAACGGGCTTAACTCGATGTCAATCTCCACACTTCCTACATAACGCAATTCTCTTGTTGTTACGATAATATTTGTTAATTTATAATATAATTTGCTACATTATGCTGTGAAATTGATGAATCATACACAGTACCAAAAAAATGCTATACACAGTCATACAATTAAAAACGATGGTAGATAGTTTTCGCTATGAATGTGAATTCCAAATCAAAACTCACCCAGTCCCAATCCGTTGCACACTCATATAATGCAAAAATTCATTACCGAAAAATGTTGCACCAGTTTTCTTAGGGTCTTAATTCATTATAATTATTTAGGGTGTTAACAATTTTATTAAAACTCAACAAATATTAATTACAAATTTATTGCTTTGGGTGTTAACAATTGCAAAAGACTCCCAATTATCATAAGTTTGCGTGTTCAAATAGTTTTTTCCTCATTTTGGAAAGAATTCTTTGACAATAGGATACTTACTGGAGTGATACATTTTCTAAAATTCAACTCGGGATGGGAGGAACGATGGAATATTTTGCATGTAAGGAAAATGGTTGAAAAAATAATAAATTTAATAAAAACAGTTTAAAAGACTCACTCTTATTGGTGCAATAAAAAAGTAACTTATATATATTCTACTTTTAAGTCTTTAATTCAAAGCTCATAATTATAAATATTATAGAACCAAAATTTGACTAAATTAATAGATTTTCTGAAAATTAATTTTTTTTTAAATATTTAAACAGTGTATTGTCATCGAAAAAACATAAGTTTGCAAAATTTTTAATTTGAATCCAGTCATAAGTAGGATAGTTGGAACATCTGAAATAATCTAAACCATCCATGGCTAGTATGGTTGGCACATCTGAAATAGTTCATACATCATCTTGGTCATCTGCACCTGTTAGGAGATGAATGCAAAATAGTCCAAAATACAACTTCGAAACTCAACGTTTATCCAACAATTCAGAGCGAGTCTAAACGCAATAAAGGTTTGATTAGTTAAGTTATATTTACGTTCCATTTTGAAACAACAAGAGGTCTATTTTGGGATGCTTCTGAACCAAGGTCAGATGTTAATACCTGGGCCAATACCTCCCTCTCCCAAACTTCTGCACAACATCAATGATAGGATGTTTGACTCTTTCGACTCTATAAAAAAAATTGACTTCAGAAAGTTCCTTTATCCCAACTTTTATAACATATGAAATATTCCTTCATGTCTTTTTCAAAGCATTATTCTATTCTCATGTAATAAAATTGAGCGTTTCAAAGGAATCGTGTTTGCGTTATCATTTGTCAAAGAACTTCTTTTTTGGCTGGAGCAATTTTGACAAAGCATGATTCATTAGTTGATTTAGACACTTTAATTGTTGAAATTCAAGTTGAAAACAGATATTGAGTTTAGTTTTAAACTAAACTCAAACTTTTAATAGTTTTTTAAAATTAATCTTATTGGCGATATAGTGTTTGTTGTTTAAAAAATTTCTTCCATGAATTCCTTTTCTATCTCGTATTCACTTGGGGTCTTTCGGGCTACACGAAGCTTTCTTGGACAAAAGTAGAGCTTGCTACAGAAAAATATCCCAATTCTTTTGAATCCATATTGTAATGTCTTTGTAGCCCTTGGAAAAGTAGGCTTGAATGGATTCCTTGTTTGTTTACTTCAGATTTATTTGATATATTTTCTTTTTACTTCTGTTGAATGTTTTACGTTATTAATAAAATATTGCTCGTCTATATTTCGGTATAATCTTTTCTTCCAAAAGATTTTGACCTACATAAGACCAGGCAACATAGGGTAATCTGCTAGCTTATCATATTTTCGAGAGTAAGGATTAGACAAAGACCGCACTGTATTACGAGTACACCCCTAAAAAATTCTTTACAAAACCAATAGAAAAACGTCATACGGCAAGGCAAAAAATAGATCGACTGTATTAATAGGTAGTTTAATATCATTAGAGTGCATTTTGCCAGTGTATTATGTTCGCTGTTTTTATATAAAAATATTTTTATTCTGATTTTCACACCATGAGCCTTATATACGTGAAACTTTCCACCATCCCTCCAACATTTAAATTGTCTTGTTAAAAAATACATTATCCATTGACAAACTAATCTTTTTAAAATGGGAAGAACCTATTCGAGTATGAGAACTTTTGATTTTACATTTATCACAATGATTAAGATCATAAGTAATAGGAGGATTTAATATACATAACTGGATGAAAGTTTCAACTCCAAAATGTTCATTTAGAGGCATAGCTGCTTTTGCAAAATATCACAGAAGAAAATTATGATATTATGCAAGTATAAACTTCAAATTTTAATGGAATACTTCTCCAGAACATTGTCAAGTATTCTGTAAGTTCCGCATTATTTTGTGGACAAATTTGTAAATTATATAAGCAAAAAGCATGCAGAAAAATCTGGAAATTTTTAAGAAAACCTTTATATCTTCTAGAATAAATTTGTTATTCCAAAAAAATGCTTGTAAGCAATGTACATAGCAAATAAAACTATTGATGAAATTTGTAAACCATTATCAGCTTTCTGTGGAATAGGGCGAACAAAGATTTTTTTGTTTTCATCAATTTCCAGTGGCACCGAAAGGGCGAATATTTGGCAAAAAGGCTGAATACCGAATATTCATTACATCCCTAATTGTATCCTGGTCTCCCTTACTTTAATTTTTGTCATTGAGGTATCTATAACCAAGCATAAATCTTATTATGAAATAGACATGGTAATGATCTAAACTTATAAAAGGCAATGTTTGTGTGTGTGCAATGTCCAGACAAATCTATCACACTTATAACCTTGACATTTGGCACAGAGGTAGTCTTAATGGTGACTCAATGCACCTCGAAGCTGGAATTTAAAAATTTAATCTAGAAAATTTTTTATTTAATATCTTGTGTTGTTTTGGTTGATTTTTCGCACTAATTTCTCAATCGAATGGTTTTGAATAATTGTATGAAAAAATAGGCACCATCGAAAAGAGCACACAATTTCTGTTCTAATGAAGTTAGTTTTGAATTTCTAATGTAATTTACTGAATTTTGAGAAATTTTAAAAAAATAGTCAGTTTTGCCATCAAAATTTCATTCTTGTTTTTAAATTTGCTGCATCTAACGTTCTAATAACACTATTACTTTCAATTTTTTTCAGCTTATAACTGCAACGGTTCTGTTGGATTTAAAACAAGAACAGTTAAAATATCTTTTCCCATTTTTTAAAATTAATTTTTTCCTGGTTTTGAAAGATATTTTCCCTCTAGCGAGCTTCCTCCCGCGACACTTATCCGGAAGGTTGCTGGCAATTTCATTGGCTGACGAGGCAGAGTGCAGGTGATGTCATAACCTTCAATTGAATTGATTTCGATTATTATTTTCGGATTCGGTTTTAAATTTTGCTTGCTGTATAATAATCATTTTCACGTTGCAATTTTTTAAATATTGTTTCGGATTAACTTACTCTGTATCGCTTTTCTACAGTTGAAATGTCATTATCGCGAAGAAAATTAAGCGGGAAAACCAATAATGTGTACCTTTTGTTTTGTTTTCAGAACTTTTTCATGTCATTGTGGGCGTTTTTTTTTTTCTTTCCATTTTGTGGAAGTCCCGATTCCACGGGCATTTAATTTGTTTGTTTTTATACTGTTTGATAGTCGAGTATATGGCCGATACCTTTAGTTAGAGAAGACTAGAAAAAATGAAATATAATTTCAAGGAGCTATTTACATAACGTGGCTTCAAAGTGGAAGATTATCTTTTTTTTCTTCTTCTCCGATTTATTTTGGATATATTTAAATACTATAGAAATTATGTTTGTATCTTTCAAGGCGTATTGTTCCATTTGAAATCATTTAAAATTTCATTCGGTTTTCAATCTTTAACATTTTACCTGGTTTATAGGAATCAATCTTCTAAATCCTAAAATTTTTTTTTTTCGAAAATATCGGTTTATTTGGTACTCTGTACTGTTTTCCTACAGTTCAAATTCCATTATCGCGAAGAAAAATAAGCAGGAAAATCAATAATTTGTATCTTTTGATTTTGTTTTCAAAACTTTTTCGTGTCATTGGGGGCATTTCCCCCCCCCCCATTTTGTTGAAGTCCTGATTCCACGGGCAACGCCGTGCGCGTACTTATAGTTCATTATAAAGAAAGTGCAAGAACAATGCCTGATAAGTTGCAAGATTGCTACATTTTGCATGTATTTTTGCTAGAATCCTGAATATGAAAATTGCCCAATATTATAACATAACAAATAAGGATAACAAAAGCCCTTATATAAAAAAAATTCCAAAGCAGTTGACAGGTAAACAAAAAAAAAAAAGAAAAGCAAACAAATGAAAAAAAGGTACATATATATAAATTACTTATTTGATGCAAAAAATATGATCAAAGATATCTAAGTATTTATGGAATATAAAATTTTATTTGCCTTTATTTCCTCCGAGATTTTCAAAGAAATCAATACTTTAACTGCAAACCCAATTTCTGGCTTTAATACACATTATATTTTTATGCTTAAAATCAAATGAAAAACCTTGGATTTCAACATATTTTTACAATGTCCCAGAATACAACAAGCATCATAATTTTTAATAATAGACTGCCATTCTCCATAGTTTTGAAACAATTTATCAGAACTAATGAAAATGTTTGAAATGATAAAAGTTGACTGTCCACCTAGCTGCTGCAATCCACAATGTTAACTAAAATAACTATTTGATTTCTGGATTATATTTGAAGGCAAATATACATGCCTGAATATACTTTATTCAAATATTCTTGATTCTAGTATGTTCATAATTCATGAACATTTGTAACAACAATACAGGGGCATTTCATATTCCATAGGAAATATCAAGAATAAAAAACAATAGAATTTATGTAAAATAAGAATTGCTCAATTTTATATACTTTTCAATATTTATGAAAAAATAAAAATCAATTAAAAATTGACTTGTATCTTGAGTACGAGATTGTGTGTGTGTGGGGGGGGGTGTTGTTTAATTTAGGGAAATCTAGAGTTGAGAGGAGTGGGACAGGTTTGACTTTTTTTTTTTTTACTTCACTAGTTTAGACTTGCCAAGAGTGCAGCTTATAAAAGTCTAATAGTATGTTCTTTAAGCTATTTTAAAAAATACAAAAAACAGAAAAATACAAACAACTTGCTTTTATTTGCATATTTAAAAATCTTAACATTTTTGTCCCACACCTCCCTTACATGAGGGAGGAATGGGACAAGTTTTGAGAAAATTAAAATTAACGAATATTGTATTTTGATAAGTCAAAACTGAAAGAAAAGTAGTACTGGGCTCGGCTGGTACCACCAATTTTTTGTGGTTGGGGCAGTTTCATTACGATTTCATTTTTCTCTACTACACTGAAGTCATTTTCCTGTAGAAAGTGAAATTTTTCTTTCTCATAAACTGAATATGATAAGACTCCATACCACTTTCTATATCCTAAACTCTGCCAATATGATAAACAATCGTCTTCTTCGTCAAAAACTTAACAAGCACAAAGTCATTCACTCCTACTTTCGGATCCTCTGTCAACCAATTAATTTCTTCTACAATTCACTATTATCATGAGTATGCAAATCAAAAGACTCTTCATCAGTAGAGTCGTGCAAAGAAATTTTTCCATCAATGGACTCATCATCAGATAATAATTCATTCACTTTTTTCTTTTCTTTTTAACTTGAGAGTTGTTTTCATTTTACTCAATCTCTTCTGCTTTTTGCAACACCCCAACATTTAATTTTAATAAACAATAAGAAAATTAAACTTGAATTGTTAGCATATTTAGAAAATGTATGCATAATTATGAAGTGTAATGGGATATGTCCCATTCCTCCATAAATTCTAATATTTTATTTAGACATAAATGCAGCTTTCCCATTCCTCCCAACTCTCTCCTACATTGATAAAAAGAATATACAGATATTTTTTAAAACTTAGATTTTGTAAGCAGTAATAAAAACCATATAAATATTCCCAATATCACAACTAATATAAAACAAAACAAAAATCAGCAATTCCTCTATGACAGAACTTTCTACTCGGTAGAAAAATGAAAGCTATTTACAATTTCAATTGTTAATAAACACCGATTTAAAATTTGTAATAATATTTTCAATCGAAACTATATTTCACCATAAAAGTACAACTGCCAGTTCAAATAAAAGGAAAATTGACATTTTAAACTTACCTGTCTCATTTATATCCAACTCCCAACCAACGGTTATTAGTTTTAGTAATTCCAAAAAGCTGTTCTCGTAACCTAAAATTTGGAATAAAAATGGTTGATAAACATTCAGAACAATTTTTAGCAATTTCATTATTCTAAGAAGTGCATGATACAGCATCGAGTGCTTTAAGAGAAGGGGAAAAAAAAAAAAAGGATATTTACCTGTGATACCCGGTTTGTCCGAAGTATCCCTAATATTTTTTAATTTAACTGATTTCCCACTTATAGTTGATAGCACCAAACGTTGTCGAAAATAGTTGCTGCCATAAAATGTTAGCGCTCTCATAGTTCAATTATCAAAATAAAATTGCTCTGAAAACACGTGCTGAGGTCGCACTGAAACGAATACCCATTACTGAAGTGTAATTTACTTCGGATTCGGAACGACTCCGCAGATCCGGATCCTCAAAAGGACCGATTCGATCTGATTCCGACCAAAAGGAACGAGTCCGCTTAAAGAACGCATTTACGGATTCGGATTCACTGATTCCGATTTGTCTGGACCTTATGCATGTGACGTCATATCCACCGATATGTGACCATCCGGCGGCAGCCAGCGGTTAGGGATGTATAATCCACGATTTTTTGAGTACCAAATATTTTTGCTATTGCTATTTTTAAATATATATTCCAAATTACTGTTATTTCAATCACACCTTTAATTTTCAAAAAGTCTTATTAAATATAAGGAAAGTGTTCTAAAAAATTTAAATAAACGAATTATTATTTATTTTTAATGTACGTTCTATATAGTTTTAATGTTTAGTTCTTAATACTGTCAACAGATGGCGCCAGAAAAATTCTTTTGAAGGGATTTTTTTATTCTTTTGAAGGGGTGTTCGGAACATCTTGGTGGGGGGTCACAATAGAAATCAATCAATGGACCTTATGCATGTGACGTCACATCCTCCGACACGTGACGTGCCGGAGGCAGTCATTGGTCAGTCTTAAACAGCTGACTCAGAACTGCTTTTATTTCTGAGTCGCTTATAGGCCGACCGTTTTGTTTATTCCTCCACAGCTGTTTTTCTATACTCTCGAACCCAAAGGGTGCATAAGGTCCATTCTTCCTTCGACGTCACAGTTTCCGGTCTTTTGCCAACATTCATACTGCTACTTCACAGTTTCTGACCTATCGATTGCTATTTCACTGTTTCTCATCTATCGATTGTTATTTCACTTTCCTGACCTATCTATTGCTACTTCACCGTTTCTGACCTATCTATTGCTACTTCACAGATTCTGACACTTTGTAGTGAAGAGCCACAGCTAAGCGATTCGATTGTACCAGGATCAAAACCGATAACCCGTTCCGATGCTATCTTATGTGTTGTCGTAACGTAACTCAAATTACTTGATTTTTGAGTTGCATGAAAATAGTTTTTTTAATTGATTCTTCTGCAGTGAATATATTTTTGTTTGTGACACATGGTATATATACTTTTAAAATAAATTACTGATAGCATAACGTGCTATGTGCTCTCTGTTTACTTTGGAATTAATTATGTAGCTTGCAAGATCAAACATATTTTTTGATTGGCGATCCTTCTCTTTTTTTTGTTGCCGATTTACCCATTATTCAGATTTAAAACGATGGGATGAACAAATAACTTAGTTGAAAAAACACCAAGCGCTCTTTTTTTATTCAAGTGTATATAAACGTTAAAATTTTTTGTAAACTAATTATCTGATCAACGAAACATAATGCAATCAGTAACTTTTTAAGTATTTAGCTATTTAGACAATCTTGGCTTGAGTTTTGAATGTAAACTTATGTTTATTTTGCAGAAAGTATATACAGTCGACGCTCGTTATAACGACCACACATTATAAAGACCATTCCAGTACAACGATCAGTGATAAAATCCCCAAATGTGTTTCCCTATGCACTCTATGTTATTTTACTTCCGGTGTAACGACCGTCTAGTGTCATCTAATCCCAATACAACGTCCGAATTCAGTGGACACTCTTCCCGGTATTTTTCCGAAAAGAACATGTTTCTAAACGTAAATGACCTTGATTATTGTATTGCCAAGCTTCGTAGATGTAGAGTTTTCAGTGTTACAGTTCAAGTTTGACGGGGGGGGGGGAATTGCCACTCACCACAGCGCGGAAATTAGAATAGCCTAGAATAAAAAAAATTTTCAAGTGCTATTGAGACTTTAAAATGTTTTTTTGAAAGGCAAGAAAATACAGAACATTATTTATCATCTTTAACTGAAATGGAAAATTATGTTTTGCAAAAATCATATATGCAGAAAAGACAAACAATCATTTCTGATTTTTTTCTTTAGAAAATAAATGTTTTGTAAGAATATAAAACCCTTTATTTTCTACTTTAAAATCCTTTTTAGAAATATATTTTTAATTGATAAAATTTCTTTAATACCACTGATAAAAAATAATTTGAGTATTTAGTTTGAATCTCTTTAAAAATCGCCTGTTTTTACGGAACTGCTGAGAGTGCATGTGTACATTTTTTAATTATATCCACTATAGCGACCACTCGTTATAAAGACGTTTTGCTGTGGTACGCAGAGGGTCGTTATAACGAGCGTCGACTGTACTTTTAAAGTGATGTTCAGTTGAATTTCCATGCTTATAATAGGTTCATAAAGACTTACCATTGCAATGGTAGATTTCCATGTCGTTGTTATAAAATTAGGCATTTCCCAACTTGTAATAGTAGTAGTTGATAACTGTATTTTTTACATATGCTATTTTAATGAAAGAAACTTTAGTAGAAAGCATAGATTATTGTACACTATTTATTTTATTACCTATATGATACGAGTCAGTTTTGGCAGATTTATAAATTGTGTGTGTAATATTATATTGTAAGTAAAGAATTGCTTCACAATTAAAGTATTTCAAATATAACTGCATTTATGTTTTTATATAACTGCAAGTAAAAATTGTATGGTTTTCCCAAAAAAACTAAACAAAACTAGTCAAAACTGTAGCTCAAAGAAGAATAACTGCCCGCAAAATGCATGTAGCAATATTTGTGTGCTTTGTCACAAAGGATGCGCACTTCGAACTAGTGACAGATCTAACCAGTGAAGCATTTATTGCTTGTCTCAAGAGGTTTTTTGCCCGTCGTGGAAAAAGTTCCATTTTCTATTCAGATAACGCATCAATTTTGGGGGTGCACAGTCAGAGCTGAAACGCTTGAGTGGACATGCTTAAAAAACCATATGAAAATGTATCAGCATATTTAGCTTCTGAGGAAATAAAATGGGAATTTTCATCCCCTCGTTCCCCTAACTTTGGTGGATTACACGAAGCTGGAGTTAAATCTTTCAAATATCATCTGAGGCGAGTAATGAAGAATTCTAAAGTTTCAATTGAGGAAATTCTTACCATTATATCTCAAATCGAAGGAATTTTAAATTCCAGGCCATTAACACCCCTATCTTGTGATCCGACTGATTTAAGTGTATTAACTGCAGGACACTTTCTCATAGAAAGACCCATAACGTCAGTAGTAGGACCAGAGATCATAGACACACCACCTGCACCTGATAATCGTCTATCTAGGTGGCAAAGAACAACAAAGGTGGTTCAGTTTATTTGGAAACGGTGGCATTGTGATTATTTAAACCACCTCCAACGACGTTCAAAATGGCAATTTGAAAAAAAATATTTAAAAATTGAATCTCTTGTTCTACTAAAGGAAGATAATCTTCCTCCTTGTAAATGGGTTATTGGTAGAGTTAAAGATGTTATTCCTGGCTCAGATAGAAAAATTCGTGTTGCTAATGTTCAAACACAATCAGGATTATATCGGCGAGGAATTTATAAACTTTGTGTCTTACCAATGAATAATAATGAATAATTTTATTTTTATTGTTTCTTATTCTAATATTTGTTTGTGTATTGATTGTATTTTTCGTAACAATTAATCTTATTCATATCTGCATATGTAATTGTGTATTGATATTAATATTGAATTGTACCTTGAAATTTTATATTTCAACCGGGGAAGAATGTTTAGTAGTGTGAGTTTATTTTTGCTTTGGTATTTGTAAACATCGCGAAATTGTCCGCCTCTAGCAACCCCTTCTAGTTCAAATCTACAACCCCCGGGGGTAAAATCCCCGGATGGACGCTGGCTTCCCCCCTGTGTTGTTGTGTTATGTATCTTGTGTGTATAAGCTCTCGCTAGCTTAAATAAATGCAATTTAAATTTAATACAGTACGCTCTTTGTGTGTTCTTAAGCTATCAATTTAATTCCAAACACACATATTTAATTTTTTAACATTTTTATTCCAACTAAACGCTTTCAAACTCATATTCGAACTATTCTGAGCTTCAGCGAGGAGAAATTCGAAGGGTCTTTACAACTTGCATTGAGATTTCGCGGAATGACAGTAACTTTTCACTACCGAGTGGCGGTTATATGATATGATTATCAGATGGTTTTATCTTTTTCAGTAAGAAAGAAATGACAAATATCATAAAAAAGAAAACATAAATTTTTGAAATAATTATTGCAGGTGTACTACTGCTCTGCACCCCAATAGACGAATCACCACTAGAAGCCATCTAATGATCCGATATTTTTTCTTTCAGAGTCAAGTTGGAGAAAAAAGATATATATTGAAGAATATTATAAGTATATTTTAACTAGCCTAGTAAGTATATTTTAATTTGCAGCATATGATTCACTCGTTTCGCTTAAACACATTTTGCAGATCGGAACTAACAATCATTATCATATGCGGCAATCATATATATATAAAGGAAGTTTATTTATTATTTTATAATATATTTTTATAAAAACTCTTAATTCAGCATAAGATTTATCGTTCATTTTCATTTGTTTTAAAATGATTATCTCTATAATAAAATATTTGATTTTACTGATCTTGTTTCTCACGGACGCTGTTAAGCAATTTGGGACCGATCACCGCTCTGTAGATTCTGAGTTCACTCTTATAAACTGATATAAATGCATACATCTCGTTGCGCAAAATTGAATCAATTCCAATCCGTGGCTCAATAGACTATTTAAAAAGCAATAATCGAATTCGGGAAAATGCAGCATTATAATTTTTTTCTGTAATGTTTTGCTAAAACATGTAAACATGCATAACAGTGGAGATTATTCCCGAGTGCATAACTGACTTCAATAGCTTTGAAACTTTTTAAAACAATAAACTGAGTTATTTGTATATATTTTAAACTTTTCGTATCGTAAGCATTTGATAAGTATATGTGAGAGTTAAAAGCACGGGGATGAAACAAATACAAGGAAGTGGAAAATCAGACTCCGGCCACTGTTTCTTTATTCTAAAAGATTCAATTAAAAAAATGTTTAAACACTATGAAATGTGTCCACATTACTTTTTTGCATCTAATGCAGAAGAAAAATAGCATCTTGGTGGTACGAAGGGGTAGCCGTTATCTTTTTTGCTAAAACGTTCGATAAACAAAAATGATTTATTCCTTTCAGACCAGACCCTTTTGAGGTGAACGTGACCTTTCCCACTTTCATCTTGGAGATTGACCCTCATATCAACGTCGCGGTCACAGCTAAGTAAGTTGCATTTAACATATACGGGGCCGTCCATAAATGATGTCACGCTTGGAGGGGGTTCGTGAAATTGTGACAGTTTGTGACAAAGGGGGGGGTAACAAGAAGTGACACACATTTTGGTTAATATAAAAACATTTAAAATCAGCAGATTAAATTTTGAAATCACCAGAATTTGAGGGTATTTTTTAATCGTGGCTAAAACAACTTTCATGTGATTTTTTTTCACTTATATTCCTTTCTTTCCGAAAAAGCCTTCAGGGTAGGTTCTGAGAATGTGGTAGCAGCAGAAATTCTTCACCATTAGAAGAAAACCTCCCCCTGTCACACCCTTGAAATGTCCAACGAAAGTTACGTCGCCCCACCTGGGTGAGTGGTAGAACTGGTAGTGGCACAAACAGGTTGATCTTATCTTCTGTATATAGCAGGACAAAATGAAAAGTTCTTAAAGCACTGATAAATCGAGCTGACTCAGAAAATTATAAATTTCCATCACTCTTTGCTGCATAAGTTTTGAAAGCAGATGAACTTCTTCCACGATTAGTGGGGAGTAGTTACAAAGTGTTGCCATATGACCTCTACTGTCCTTTAGTGCAAAATGTGCTTCCTACTCGTGTTTTCAAGCATTGGTGTTTGTATTTTGCATCCAATGTCTAGGGATGTATAATCTACGATTTTTTGAGTAACAAATATTTTTGCTATTGCTATTTTTAAATATCTATTCCAAATAACTGTTATTTCAATCACACCTTTAATTTTCAAAAAGTCTTATTAAATATAAGTAAAGTGTTCTAAAAAATTAAATAAAAAAGTATTATTCATTTTTAATGTGCGTTCTATGTTGTTTTAATGTTTAGTTCTTTATACTGTCAACAGATGGCGCCAGCAAAAATTCTTTTGAAGGGGTGTTCGGAACATCTAAGTTGGGGAGTCACAATAGTAATCAATCAAGACGTCCTTGGACGTAACAGTTTCCCCTCGTATTGCTATTTCACAGTTTCAGATCTTTCTATTGCTACTTCACAGTTTCAGATCTTTCTATTGCTACTTCACAGTTTCAGACATTTCTATTGCTACTTCACTAGTTGCTGACACTTTATAGTGAAGAGCCATAGCTGAGCGATTCGATTGTACCAGGATCAAAACCGATAACCGCTTCCGATGCTATCTTATGTGTTGTCGTAACGTAACTCAAATTACTTGATTTTTGAGTTGCGTGGAAATAGTTTATTTTTTAATTGATTCTTCTGCAATGAATATATTTGTGTTTGTAACACATGGTATATATACTTTTTAAATAAATTACTGATAGCATAACGTGCTATGTGCTCTCTGTTTACTTTGGATTAATTATGTAGCTTGCGAGATCAAACATATTTTTGATTGGCGATCCTTCTCTTTTTTTTTTTCTTTTCTTGTTGCCGATTTACTCATTATTCAGATTTAAAACGATGGAATGAACAAATAACTTAGATAAAAAAAACACAAATATTCTTTTCTTATTCAAGTGTATACATACATTAAATTTTTTTATAAACTAATAATCTGATCAACGAAACATAATGCAATCAGTAAGTATTTAGCTATTTAGACAATCTTGGCTCGAGTTTTGAATGTAAACTTAGGTTTATTTTGCAGAAAGTATATACTTTTAAAGTGATGTTCAGTTGAATTTTCATGCTTATAATAGGTTCATAAAGACTTGCCATTGCAATTGTAGATTTCCATGTCGTTGTTATAAAATTAGGCATTTTTCAAGATGTAATAGTGGTAGTTGATAACTATATGTTTCACATATGCTATTTTAATGAAAGAAACTTTAGTAGAAAGCATAGATTATTGTACATTATTTATTTTATTACCTATATGATGCGAGTCGGTTTTTGGCAGATTTATAAATTGTGTGTATAATATTGTATTGTGAGCAAAGAATTGCTTCACAACTGAAGTATTTCAAATATAACTGCATTTATGTTTTTATATAACTGCAAGTAAAAATTGTATGGTTTTCCCCAAAAAACTAAACAGAACGAAGAGAGTTTAGTTCAGTTGCATAATTTTTTGTTTTGTTTATATACTTGTTTTATAAACTGCACTTGCTTGGAAGAGAAAAAAATTGTTTTAGAATGTATTTGCACTGAATAACATACACCAGGAAGATCAGAATTACTCTCATTATTTGAAATTGAGTTGATAATAAGGATGATTTGATAATAATACTATACTAAGAATGAAAAGTTTAGTTACCAGCAGACAGCATAAGTATTCCCTGTATATAAGTGTTTTGTTTTTTAAATGAAAATGTTTGCATTCTTGAATAACTTATTTCTACTATAAAAATAGATGGTGTGTATTTATTTTATATTGTTCAGCTTGCTTTGGTTTAGAAACTCGGAGATAAGGTATGGAGAAAGAAGAAAGCCCTGTTTAAACCCAGCTGTTCGAAAACCATTTAACATAGACTCATAGAATTCATAAATCTTATGGGGCTTGCATCTACCAGATGCTGGGTACTTTGGTCAAATAAGACTAAAAGCCTTTCAGACACATACGTTTATTGACAATGGACGACACAAACACAGAGAAACACATAAAACATACGGCAACGCCGAGATCACAAGTAGTTCTATTACATCCGTCAGCTTGCAGGCTGACGCAACAACACCGCCGCCTGGTGGCGGTTACTTCTCGCTTCACTTTACAACACCAGCTAACAAGATGATCTGTTCATTTGTAATGGCATTTTTCTAATTGCCTTACATTTTAGTAGATTTTCTTGAAATAGCTGGATGCATCTCAATATAATTTTCTCATATTACTGTATTTCAATCAGATAATAGTATTTTTTTATGATTAATTCCTTTAAATGTTTCACAATTATTGATATTTTCTATATGTATGCCTGCTTTATCAAATTATATTGAATTTGCTTGCCTAAGAAAAGTTAAATATAAGAAGTTGATTTTTAAAAAGTATATTAAAGAAATTGAAGTTCCATGTATTAAAATATTGGCTTTATGTGGAAACTTCACAACTCTGTTTTCTATTCATTATATACTTTTATTATTTATATTTTTATATAAAATATCTACGTTTCATTCAATATATATGATGCAAATTCAAGTATTTTATTTCATCATACAAATTTATGAACCTGCTATTTTATAGAAGCAGAATGAAATTAACACTAAATATTAGGAAAAGAAAAAAATATAAAATAAAAATTTAAATTTTCTTTTTCAAATTTAAGTTAGCAATCTTTTTTTCTATTTAATTACCATTGAAGTTTTCAACAGTTTATTAAGCTATTGGAATTATTATTTTTATTTTAATGGATATTTTTTACATAGGATCAGGTGGGGTAAAGTGGTCATACATCAAATAAAATGCTATAACTTTGTAATGAATATTGGTATAAATGTAATCTTTTTTATTTTAGCTTTGAATTGTTAAGAACTAAGTTTAACATTCAAAATTATACTAATTGCAACACTTTAGTAGGAGAAAACACCCATTTTGTTAGTTCATGTAGCAGTTTGAAGTTGGAATACCCATTTGAACTTCTCTCCTACATTTTGTTTAATTAAGTTTTCATTAGATTGACTCTGCAGAAAGCTTCAGATAGATCTTAAGAATACTTCCTCATTAACAGATAAGCTGAATTAATTACAGATATTATTTTATAGTAATTTATGTAAGATGGTGTAAAGTGGTCATAGGAATAGGCTTAATATGCATCACTGTTTTAAAATTTCTTAAGCTAAATTTATTAGACAGGTGTCAGTTAAATATTAATTTAAGATATATTACAGATTATAATTAAAGATATGAAACTGGGTAACCCCAATTTTTGTACCCAAATCATCACATAACGCATATAAAAAATCAGCCAATTTCAAAAAAGGATGTACTTTTTAGTACATAAGCAAATGATTTCATGCTACCTATTTATATTTTACAAAGGAGCTCATGTATATGAGCAATAGACAAAAAGTAGTTCTAAAATAGACTAAAGGTAAAGGCTTTATCCAACTTTCTTTTGATCTTCAAAACCCTGTTCTTTTAATTTATGATGGGCAAGGAAGTTACATGACTTATGGAATAGTAAAAAAGGCTATGCATTAATAGCACTATAATTTTTGTATAATTGCACTCTAAAAGACTTGACATGATCTGCACTTGCAACTCTATAACCACCTGTTTCATCTATACATAAAGTGGCAATATAGAATTCAATACAAAAAAGAGAAGTTCAAAAACAATAATGAAGGTTTGACTGAAGAAATTAGTAATAAAACAACTACAAAAAGAAAGAGATGCAAGAAAACAGTTAAAAACGTGCAAAGAAAAACTTGATAAAAAGCAGAAAATGTCTTTTTCAGTCAAGTGAATTCACAATTGCAGATAATCAATTATCACAGTATTTCTGTGAGATCTTGGCAAAATATGATGGGTAGGGGGGGGAGGGGTCAATCAAAGGGCTTATTGGACAGGTTTCTGATAAAATAGGAGATTTTCTGTCAATAAAATATCTAAAACTTCAGACTATTACACCTTTCCTGAAAATCATAACATTGGTGGAATTGAAGAGACAGATATCCTTAAAATTCTTGATGAGCCAACTTTTAATCATAGGTTATTAAAAATGTATCATTTGATCAAATAAACTGATTTTCTTTTAAAGTTGAAACTATATTGAGTTTTGTTAAATATTTTTTTAAAAAACTTTGCTTACTTATAATAGGTTTTTATGTTTATTTTTAATTATGACCACTTTACCCCATGTACTACTAACTTTACCCCACCCCATGGGGTAAAGTGGTTATAAAACATGACAAATAGAAGTTGTCATAAAATTGTTAAAATCAATTATTTTTTCCCAAAATTTTAATGCAATGTGTTCTTCAATAATGTAATGTAAAATAACAACCAAAAATATTAAGTATGTTAACAAAATTCTTATATTTATAATCCACATAAGTTTAAAAATGTGGATTTTATGACCACTTTACCCCACCTGACCCTATTAAAGCAATTTTTCAACCAGAAATTTCATTTCTATGTTTTGCTTAGTAATAAAATATGCTGTTTTTCATTTAAATGTGTTTTTCAGAGTTTTCATTTACAATTTTATATGTATTTATGCATATGCATGTGATAAAGGTGAGTACATGCTATAAAATGCTTCATTTACAAAGCATCAACATTGCTTGAGAATCATTTCTCCAAATATCTTTTTCATGAAACCTGCTAATCAGCTGAATAGTTTAACGTACCATATAAAGTATTTATTCGCCTGTTTACTCAATTTTGACTTGGATTTAGAATGTAAACATGTGTTCCTTTTACGGATTGTATTGTGAGCTTTTAAAAGTGATGAACATTTACATTTCTATGCTTTGCCAATTAATATATGTTGATAATTTATACGCAGTATGTTTTTAAGACATTGTAGCTAGAGATTTTCAACCCTTTTTGTTAAAATATATGGTAAGGTATTTCATGCATCTAAAAACTAAAACAAATCTGCATTTTTTTTAAAATTTCAGTTTCTAAATTGACATAACAGTTTTCACAGTGAATTTCCATATGGTATTTATAAAAAAAATTGACCCTGAATTAATAAAGCTAAATATCCTTACTAATGCAAATGATAATTTCCTTAAGAAATTTACCATTAAAAAATTGGCATTCATGTAAAGTGTGTTTCTATTTCAGTTAATGTTATACAACTTTTTATTTGTTTAGTGCAGTTGACTCAGGCAATTTTTAACTGAAAAAATGTTCAATAAATGAATATCTGTTTATATTATTTTATTAAATATTGTTGTATTAAATGCTATCATCTGTACATCTGTTTTTCACCATGTCATATTTTGATTATTATTTGAAATTACTTCCAAGTAGCTTGTTTCTAAAAGTATTTAACTAGCAATTAGGATTATGGTATATGGTTATATTTCTTGAAATTATTTACTTCTGTATTTAAAAATGATTAAGTACTTAAATGAAGACTCGTCTGTTTTTCTATTCTTGGGGGGGAGGAAATAATTTATATATAATGATTATTTTCCAACAAATGTTTTCATATGTATATTATTTATTATAGGATTTTTGCAAAATAATTGATCCTAAATTTATAATGGATAAAGATTAATATCCTTACTAATGAAAATGATAATTTAGTTAAGAAATTTACCATTAAAAATTACATTCATGAAAAAGTGTAATTCTATTTCAGTTACTTTGATACAACTTTTATATTAACAACTTACATTTGTTTAGTGCAGTTGTCCCAGGCAGCTTTTTGAAAATAATATTTATTAATAACTTTTAAACTGAAAAACTTTCCAATTTTTACGAAAAAAATGTTTAAAATAAAATTTATTAGTAAAAGTTAAGCAAATGGGAAAAATAAGCCTGCATGAAAGAGTAAGTTGACCTGTATTTGAGATTTAATAATGTATTTATTAATTTTTAAAAAACATGCACAAAAACAACAATTTTTGGTGCTAATAATAAGATAATGGAAAAACTATACACAATTCAGTATAATATAGTTTTTTTCTAATATATTTTCAATCTGATCTTTTTCAGAAATATCATAAATTATTAAGGATTATTCTCATGCATCTCCATATTAGAATGAATTTATATTCAAATTACACCTATGTCCAATCTAAAAAATATTAAGAGAATGAAATTAAGTACAACCGTTTATCATAATCCTAATTGCTCTGGCGAACTTTCTAGAAATAATTTCAAATTATCAAAACACGAGTAACAACAGATTCAACTGAAATCTATCCATTACTCCGATCAGCTGTGTAGGCGATCTTCTGCGTCATCTCCGATCCGATAGATAAGTCTTCAGTCACATGTATTACAAAAGTGATGCAATCATTCGAAAACGCATATTACAACAAGAGGGATGATTCACCGAAAGACAATCGTACAAGACCAATAGCAGTAGAAACTGCTATCGGGGGAAAAAAGTGATTGGGGGATGAAAATGTGAATCACAGAGAAACGTAACATGAGGGAAGAAATAGTTGGTATTTGTGGTTTCACGTTCTAGGGAACTGCAACTTTTCATGGCGCCATCTATTGTCAGTATATAGAACTATAAACTAAAACTTTGAAAAAGTTTATTAAAAAATCAAATTAAAACACTCTACTTTTAATTATAAATGATTCAATCACACCTTTTTGACAGTAGTATTCATCACTGGTATTTGTGATTTTTTGATATTACGTAGAAAATAACAGTTCGTTAAATATTCGTCACCCCTACCAATGTCATGTTGAAGAAACACATAATTGGTGTACATAAAATCCCTGGAAATGACATTAGAGGGCTTACTATCCCTGAGGATGAGAGCGATGTCAAAATGCCCATGTACTCGATCAACAAGCACATATCTTCTCCATGGGAGGAAGAGCCATAGTAGTAAATGATTCCGAGTAATTTCTATTTTATGATTGTGTATATAATTTTATAAATGTTCATATAAATTAATGTGACAAATCAAATGAGATGGCAATTCCATTAAGTAAAACTAATATTGAGGCGATTTTTTAAAAAAATCAATCTGTTTAAAAGTATTTTGTGTTCATAAAGTAAAGATAAGATTTAAAGCAAAATATTTCAAATTCCAAAATATTACTGTTTTTAATTGCTCTTTCATATTAATATTTTATTACTATTGTATATTAATTATGTTTTTTGTAGTAAACCTTAATCTTATTTCATACAAAATAAGTACACATATAATCATTATTATTGTTATGCTCACAAATGCCATTAAAACACATAGTTAAAGTTTAAAAATAAAATTTGAAATATGATCTATAACGTAGTGCTTCGTTTCTGAACTGCAAGTATATGTTTATGTAATATAGTGTGACATTTGACAAGGGGAGAGGGGGTATGGTGAGGTGTGACACTTTGTGACAAAGGGGAGGGGTAAAAAATATTGAAAAAAAGTGTGACATCATTTATGGACAGCCCCTACCCTTTTTTTTAACTACTTGTATCCTTTCCCTGTATTGCTAACATCAGATCTGTGTTATACTAATTATCTAATTTGGAGAAACGTAGCCTTTTAGTTCTTAGAGTTATCTAATTTTTTGTGTGTTTTTGAGTGTCTCCAGCTATACCAGCGGGGCGCCAGTGGCTGAAAATCTAAAGGTGAGAACGCGATACTGGAGCCTTTGCATTCTCAGTACAGACAAATTCCCGAGACGAAAATGTTTTTTAATTATGTAAGCATTTCGCTATTTCTTAACTCATTTAATCAGATTCCTAATGCATATGTCTAATGTATATTGCAGTAAAATAATAACTGCAAATATTTTTCATTTGGAAGTCCACTTTAAGAGTTATGTTTAAATCAGTTTTTCCACAACGGAAACACAGTAGAATCAAGCGAATAGAGGATTTATGGTGAATTTTTGGTTTGGGCTCATATTTGAATAGTTAACAGATGCTCACAATTCGAATTTGTTAATGGTCACTACTTGATTAAATAATCGATATAAGCATGGATTTTTAAAATTGTAGGACAATCGTGGCAGTTCGCTTTTTTGTTTATTCTCTAGTCGGCGTGACCTATGTACCGCTTATTTTTATTAATTCAGTGTTTCAACACATTTACAAAACGAAATTCAACCGCTACGCCTTCTTTCAAGTCAAGTTTTTCTCTTGACAAAATAGCTTCAGCCTTCTTTTTGTGTCTTCATTCCACCCTGAACCTTATCCACTCTCTTAAGATGATGGTTTGTAGTATTTAGATATAAATTCTAAAACCTCGTAATTGCCGAGTCATCTGAAATTTCGGTACCTTTGGATATGATCTACGGCCAGAGAGACCTTAAATATACAGGGTTCCCAATTATATCCGTTACACCCCCCTGAACTTCTAAAGGGTGACAGCTTAGGCCATACAGTTGGTGTCTAGGTATAGTAAAAAGGCTATGCGCTACTCAATGAGACTACTTACAACGCCATCTATCGGCAAATTTTGGAATTAGCGGCCCTATCTCGTAAACGGTGAAAGATACGAGAAAAAAGTCAATTACAAAGTTGTAGAACACTCTCGTTTTAGTACGAAAAAAACCTTGCGCACATTAATACTCAAAACATAACGCTTAAAATGCACATTTGTTTGCTCTCGATTTCTAAAATTGTGACGTCTCGAAAGGGGTTTAAAAATGAAAAAGCAATTAATTATCACAATATACCTTTATTTTCGGCGTTCGAAGTGCTCTCCGTCATCTACAATACAGATTTAAGCTCTTGTTTGAATTTCACTTTGCACACGTTTTAGCAAGTAGTTGGTGCGCTAGCTCAAGAAAAAGTAATACGTCATCGAAAGTCCTGCAATGTTAGTGGAAAGGTCCATGCACCTGCTGATTGAGTTATTTCTACAGGAAAAAGTATAAATGGGGCCATTTTGTGTCCGAAAAATAACATTTTCGCCTTTTGTCCATGTCTTGTGTCATCAAAATTTCGGAAAATGCGAACAAACAAATGTGCATTTTAAGCGTTCTGTTCTTCGTATTATTGTGTACAAGGTATCTTTTCGTACTAAATAGAGAGTTCTCTACAACTTTCTAATTTACTTTTTTCTCGTATCTTTCACCATTTACGAGATAGGACCGCTAATTCCAAAATTTGCCTATAGATGGCATTGTAAGCTGTCTCATCGAGTAGCCTATAACCTTTTTACTATGCCTAGACACCAACTTTATGGCCTAAACTGTCACCGTTTAGAAGTAAAGGGGGTGTAACGGATATAAGTGGGAACCTTGTATATAGTAATTAATAGTAACTTATAGTAATTAATTTCAAATTATTAAATGATTCAAATTATGTTCAACTTAATTGCTTTTATTGACCCTTTATTATTTTGTGTACGTATTCCTTGAATAAATTTATTCGTCTGAAAGCGCATCAGTACAGATTTGCATACCATTTTAATCCTTTCGCATACAATGTCGTGTCTGCCTCATCCATCGAATTACATGGTTTTTGATATTTGAATCTGTAGTTAAACCAAAGTAGAAATTAATTCAAAAGACAAAAATCACCTGGACACGCTTAAGTACCAAAGATGTCTTCTGTTTGGGGTTTTAGTGGTACAGATGTCTTCTATCTCGGGTATCTGTGGTACAGGCGTCTTCTATCTAGTATTGGTTGAAATAACGATGAATGTTTCAAATAGGATGTGTCATCTAATTAGGGGCTTAAATAAATTCGTAGGTCAACGAAATAGACAATAAATAAAATTCAGTTACTTATATTTTTATTGTGCTCTTTTCAGTTTGAGCGCCATATGGACATAAACCTACCTATGTCCGAATTTCGACGTCTCCGCTACACGACAGACAGACAGACCCTCCCGATTAAGCGTATGTTTGGAGGTGGGAGAGCGGTTCTTGGACAAGGTCGAGATCGGTTTTGCTGAGTCTCTGCTCTACAAAGCAGCATCCTAACCTTTTTGGTTGACAGTCCGCAGATCTTTAAGCTGTCCATGTCATTCAAGTGCTATGTGAGTATGTGTTAAGCTTTACGCTAACCAGTCCTTTGTCATTGCGTTCGTGGTTTTATTTTCAATCTATGTTTAGAATACGATATTCAATTTTGCAGGTGTCTGTAGCTTTCCTGGATTTTTCGCTTCCCCCAGAGGGCGACTGAATGACCAAAGGTTGGAACTGCGTACCCGGGTGTGATTCTCGAATGGCCTGTAGCATGATCTGGATTCTAGACTGGAACAGATATTGGCTCTCCATTTTGGTATTTGGGAGATTTCCGTGGACATGGTTTGGGAATTAGGTTCCTTGACGACCGTCAACAGCGTTCAGTCCATGACTCTAGAAGTATTGAATTATTTATTAAAGATTAGCCTGATTTCACTCTCAGTTTATTCAACTGCATATCGGTGTTGTGTCTGATCACATTAAACGCTTTTTCTACTTTAATAGTGAATAAAGTAAAAGATTTAACCAATCTGGCTTTTTCGAGTAAACTATTAATTCTATGTAATTTTAACTTGAATTCTTTTAATATTATGAAACTGAGAACACTATCCTCATGTAACTTAATTCATAGGCGTTTATTTGGTGAAACATTTAATCCTTTACTTATTCTTAAAATTGTTACCTTCAGTAAACAATGAAATGATTCGTCACTGTAAGAAGTATTTTTTAATGCGAATTCAATGCAAATTAATGAATTTAGAAATTTTCCTGACACACTTAATTTTTTTAGGCTAGATACACCGATCAGGGGCGAATCCAGAGGGGTGGCTATCGAGCTACAGACCCCCCAGAGCTAAGCCAGAATTCTTGATTTTATTTAACATCATTACAACTGTTTTTTCTTAATTTCCCTCTTTTTAAAAAATAATAAAAACGTTTCAACATTACTTTCTGGCTTGACAGGCTCAAAAATTTTCCTACTTTTGCAATCATTCCACTTGTACTTGTAGCTTTTACGCTGTCGAAGGCATTTTTTGGCTAGCTATTTCATTGTAATTTTTATTAAATTATTGAAAGTATTGTATTGTTTTTTTATGATTATTATTGTAAGGTGAGTCAAGTCTGGAAAGTTAAAGAGTTTTGGTTTACTTTAGCCTTGAGGTTTGACATTCATCACGACAATACAAAGTTTTTATGCCCTCAGCTTCCCCCCCCCCCCAGACCCGAATCCTAGATTCGACACTGACACCGATGAAACCTGCGCTCATGTGCACGCAGGTCTTCTGGTGTACGCTTCCTATGCGCCAACTCGTCGCCATCTTCAAGTGACTACTGGCTCCAGAGATGTCAAAGTTAGTTTATAATCCATAATTTTGTTTTTTGTTCCGTTTTGTTTGGACAGATGTTAAAGTCTCGTATTCAGAATCAGACGATCGCGGTTTCGAGACTTGATCCCACTGAAGATCTCTCGTATCTGTGAGCCAAGTGTACTTGAATTCCACTTTTGTTGTGTAGGAGGTGAAGTTTAGACAGTTGCGTGTGGGTGGAAGTGCATTTAGTATGCTATTAACTTCAAATAACTTCTGATGCTGCCTTCAATGGAACTATTGGCCTTTGAATTTAGGATTTCCCAATGCAAATTACTTACTTTTAGTTGGTTTAGTTCTTTCATAAGTTTATAAGTAAGTTTTTCCTAATTAATGTGAGTTTAATATATATATTTTTTTGCAATTTTTCGTGGTATTTTTAAAGGTTGCCATGCTGATACTATGACAAGCATCCGACAGCTTTCGTGTAAAATTTTCTATTAGTTGACTCATACGTAAAATATATGTTAAAAATATTGTTGCGAAACGACAATATTATGCATTATTTTGTTAAATCTAAAAATGAAAAATCACATTAATGTCATCTGTGCATGCCATCTTATGTTAAATCATTCTAATCGTAATTGTTCGCTAACATAAACCATGTATGTAATTTCATGTTCAGAATGACCAAATACTCTTTTACTTTTGGTAGGTAGGGGAATATCTCATAGTTCACCTTCGTTCAGACTACTATGTAGAAAAGTTCTGGCAAGTAATTTGCAAGTACTTTTGTTGTGTATTGATGTATCTGAGAGAATCAACTGAAATTTTTTGATTCCACTTAAATGATTTCAAATTTCACAGGTCTCTGTTAGAAACAGCATTCAGGTCCAATTGAAAATATCTATTGATTGAAAGATGCGTTAAAAAAGTCACATGACGCCATATTCATATAACAAACATGGACATCCAGGTCAATGCTATTTTATACCAATCAATGGAAAATATCTATTGATTGAAAGATATGTTAAAAAAGTCACATGACGTCATACTCATATAACAAATATGGACATCACTGTCATTTGTTATTGATTCGAATATCCAAATATTAAAATATTCGTGTGGGTAGAATATAGAATTTGTTTCATAAAAAATTAGTGACTAACAAGATGGAAATAAAGAGGCGTTAATGTCTCAGCGCATTCAATCGCGTAAATCATCTCGAATTGTCTGTAATGGTAATATAATTGAATAATTAACACGATTGTAATTGTGGAAACAAGTTGATAAACTTTATCAAATATTTCCAGTTTATAAAATTGTTTCCATAATCACAATAGTATGAAATATTATATAGCAAAATTATTAAACTTATAATTTTCCCTGACAAAATGAAAAAAAATTCCAAGAAGTTTTTCCTCTCCACACTGTTCTACCTGTGGGAGGTTCAATTAATTAGCTGGTTTCCTCCCTTCAGCAATCATTGAGCTTTCATCAGTTTCTTTCTACCATCTATGGGTCCTGTCTTTGTAATACTTTACACAATTATCATTTCATCAAGTGTAGAAATGAATGGACGAAAATAGTCCGAAGAGCCGCATTTCTGTAAAAAACAGGCCAGAATTTTAAAAAACCAGGTCTCCGCCATTTTAAGGAAAAGACAACAGGAGGCGAAAAAACACGTTTCAAATACTTTGAAAATGTCATTTCGGACGGATGAAACTGGCTAGTCTGATTGCTGGGTTAGTAATTAAAACTTCACGGACAATCGAATTATTTTTATTAATATTTTTATTATAGATTCAATCTCAAAACAGCCTTTTTAAACGGCGATTCTGACATCCCCCCCAAAAAAGATGTATTTTTACCAATTTTCCGAATCAACGTAATGGGCACCTGTTGTTTTTCGACCGTTCACATGGCCTATTCGTTTGTCTCTTGTTGGTAAGAAATTTAGCCATCTCACATGAGATTAATGTAATAAGATAGTGGAGAGGGATTATGGACAAAGTACAATTCTACCTACAGATTCCTTCAGCGAAGGAAAGGAAATTCTAACTCTTTTGTTGTAACATATCTACACCGGCCTGTAATAAAAGAAAAAAAGTTTTCTGGTACAGCATCTCTGCTCTCCGTACAGAAAGGTTTAACTCTTCATGTAATTTCAATAATTATTAATTAAATATTTGTCCTGAAAATCTTTTGGTGGGTTGGAGTTTGGTCTATAGATTTGCAAATATGTCTGATGCAGTTGTGGCGCTTATCAATATCTAGTCAGCTGTGCAATTAAATTCCGTTAAATTAGCGCTGCAGCCGATTTGTAAATACCACGACTTCTTCTACTTTTAGAATTGTCAAAATATGTTATTTACTGCAATTAATTAATGTTCGTTAATGTTTGTTAGTCTTTGTTAATACAAGATAGCTCTAGTAACTTAACGCATTACAACACGGCTACATCGACAAAATCTTCCTCTCTTTCTCATCCTGGTGGTAAAGCCACTGTCAAATGAATTAATGACAGGTTTATCTGGCCCACCTTACAGAAGGACTGCACTCAGTTTTCAAAGAATTGCATTGCCTGCCAGTCGAATAAAATATCAAGACATTCCAAGTCTCCTGTAGGACAGATTCCCCAGGTTTCATTAAGTTTCAAACATATCCATATCGACATAATAGGCCCATTGCCACCATCTGATGGTTATCATTACTGCCTCAAATATGTCGATAGATATTCTAGATGGCCGGAAGTTTTTCCGATGCCTGACATAAGAGCTGAAACTTGTGTTGAAACATTTTTTAATGGTTGGATTTCAAGATTCGGATACACGACCACGCAGGATAGTTTTAAGCAAAATTTATTCCCTTTGAAGCCTTGTCTACATTTTGGATTCATGCTGAGAAGGCTTCAAGAATCAGACCCCTGCAGGACATTTAATTCCAATGCTCTCTATAGTTCTAGATAGCCGTGCTTATTCAAGCTGTAGATTTGTATCGCAAGATAACAAATACTGAAACGTTCGTCTTCAATTTTGAAAAAAATTTAATACGTTATGCGATAAAATCGTCATGTATTGATGAAGAGAATTTTTTTCCTGCAGTTCTCTGTGACACTTAATGACAAGAAAGACAAGATGGGTAAGACGATCGAAGTGATTGTAGAGGGTGAGTCCGGTAACTGAAGTGACCTTAAACGCTTCAACTAGAGTTGAGGTTAGTTTGAGAGTTCTCGCCGTGCAGGGTAGATCGAAATTGACCTCGCGTGATATTTGTGTTTAGGAAAGAGTTGTTATAAAGTTAACCTAAAACGCACTGTGTTGCAGATTGTTGTATTTGTGTTGTTGAATAGAAATAAAATGAGTTCAAAGTAGAAGTTGTTGTGTAAATCATCCTGATGTGTTTTGCTACATATGCGGAGAATACACGTTAAAAGAAAACAGAAAAACTGCTAGTGACTTTGTAAAGATAGCTTATCTTGGATACTTTTGTGTTAAGCTTGGTGATCAGAATTAAACCTGGGCACCGCATCAGGTCTGTAAAACTTGTACAGAACATTTACGACAGTGGACTACCGGGAAAAGAAAAAGTCTGAAATTCGGCGTACCGATGGTTTGGAGAGAACCCCAAAACCACTTCGATGACTGTTATTTCTACCTAGTAAATATTAATTGAATCAATCAAAACAACAGTAGCAAATGGATTTATCCTGATTTAGTCTCTGCAAGACTCCCGGTCCCTCACTCAAAGGAAGTGCCAATCCCAACGTTTCACCAGCTACCATCAGCTTTGAGGACGAGTATTGTCCCTCTGATCACCCTTCTGATACTAATGAAGGTGAAAGTGATTATGACGGAATGCCATCAATTCCTCAACGATGAGTTAAATGACCTCACCAGAGATCTCAACCTGTTAAAAGAAGCTTCTGAATTACAGGCTTCCAGGTTGAACGACAAAAAGTTACTGGAACAAGGAACCAAAATTACCTTTTACCGTACAAGAGAAAAGGGTCTGCTACCTTTCTTCTCTCAGGAAGGCAATCTTGTATTTTGTCACGACATTAGAGGAATACTGGAAAAACTGGGTCTTCCTGAATTATTTTCCAGATGATTGGCGCCTATTTATTGACAGCTCAAAGCGAATTTTGAAATGTGTCCTTCTACACAATGGGAACAAATATGGTTCAATGCCAATTGCTCACTCAACGAAAATGAAAGAAGAATATAACACCATAGCTTTGGTGTTGGAGAAGATAAAGTATCATGAACATCAATGGGTGATTTGTGTGGACTTAAAAATGGTAAACTTTCTCCTTGGACAACAAAGTGGCCACACCAAATATCCTTGCTTCTTGTGCCTCTGGGATAGCAGAGACAAAACACATCACTGGGTTAGAAAAGAGTGTTCTAAGAGAGAAAACATGGACGTTGGGGAAAAGAATGTCATTAACAACCCCTTAGTTGGACGAGAGAAAATCATCTTTCCTCCACTTTATATCAAGCTGGGCCTTATGAAACAGTTTGTAAAGGTTCTTGATAAGAACGGATCATGCTTTGCATGTATAGGGAAAAAATGCCTCAGTTGAGTACGGAAAAATTTAAAGCAGGAATATTTGACGGCCCACAAATAAGACAACTCATTGAGGATCCTGCCTTCGTAAATTCGATGAATGAGGCTGAGCGAAAAGCCTGGACTTCATTTGTTGCAGTTGTCGGAAATTTTCTGGGCAAACGCAAAGCTGAAAACTATGTTGAACTGGTAAACGAGATGCTTAACAGTTTCAAATCCTTTGGGTGTAACATGAGCATTAAGGTGTACTATTTATACAGACAGTTAGAACGTTTTCCTGAAAATTTAGGAGACATCAGCGAGGAACAAGGTGAAAGATTTCACCAGGACATTAAAACTATGGAGGACCGCTACCAAGGAAGATGGGATACGCACATGATGGCAGAATAAAAAGGGACTGTTCCAAAATACATTCAAGAATGTCACAGAAAAGAAGCTTCCAGAGTGTTCTGTGACTAGTTCGTTTCATCGATTACTTTTTCCTCTATCTTTGTATGGAATAATGTGGGCCACCAGCCAAGTACCTGTAGGTGGCGCTGCCATCACCAGTGACGTCAGAGCATCAAGCTGCCGAGAACAGTAGACGATATGGAACGCTGTACGAGACGCATGAACGTTGGTTTTTCTTCGAAAGACCAAAAGACGAGACGAAACGACGGTTTGAACGACGGTATACGATGCTAATAAGTGTCATCCTTATCATATGACGAATTAGAACTACTTCAATTGTACATATCTTTAATTGTAAATATTGCTTCTACAAAATGTAAACTTTATCCTGATAATATAGCCATTTAGATTGATGAACTGTGTATTCATTCATGGAACCAACGCTAAGCCTAAAAAAATCGCCTATAATAATATTTGTATAATACAGTAAAAAAATTCCGTGTTTAATTTTTTTATTTGATCCATGGATTTAACTTAAAATAGTGTAACGTATATTTCACTAAAATGTTATATCTTAGAAATTTGAGCTCCTAGGATAAAACTAATGTCATATTTGAATTCAGGGCATCGCATTCATATGAAATCAGCTCCAAATACCACGGCACCAAAACAACTACAGTACGACCCCGGTAATCCGGACGAATTCAGGTACATGGACGTCTGGATTAGCGAGGTTTTAAAAAATAACGTAAAACACTTTTTTCAAAAATTGTATGTATAGGTACTATGGTATATCTGTATGAACTAACATTGTATGGTTAAATTGAATGGACATAATACAGTATGAACATGATATGTACATACATAATTACTACATATTGTTACAAAAGTCTTTCTGTGGGTGTATGGTGTAAACAGTCCAACACGCAGGATAATGGAGAATGAAGGTTTATTCACAAATATGCAGGAAAACACGTAGCACAGGTACAGGAAACAATAGTTCTTGCACAGATTAGCAATGTAAACAGACAACAATTCACAGGTAATAACAGTTCAGTACTTTGATATTTAGTAACACAAACAATCAGAAAATAATTAATAACGACAATAACAGCACTTTAAATAGCGCTCAGCTCACCAGCTCGCACTGCAGACGAAACTCTAAAGTCGTTCCCAAAGGATCAACGCTTCTACCGCTCGGCGTCTAACAGCTTACTAGCTCGCACAGCGGATAGAACTCCAAAGACGTTCTAGCTCCAAGGCGATCCCAGTCGATCCGCAACCTGCAAAGTCGATCAACATTTCCCTCGTCATACAAGCGCTCTCCTTATATAGTCTCCCCCGGCAGGCCGTGACGTCACAGGGAATCATCTAGTACATTCAAGCGTATCTCCTCTCCTAATAGAGATATCAAGAAGATTACAGTACCTTTGAGATCCTATATTTCGTCGCCAAGTTGCCAAGATGGTCGCCAAAGTCAGGGGTCCAGACCCGGCTGCAGCCAGTATCCCATACTTACCCTTGTAAAACTCTCTACCCAACCACAAGACTCAAATTGCTGGGAAGCGACTTTCCATGTTTGTAACAATATGTAAGTGAATGAACATAATCAGTGTTCAAAAAAGTCAGTAATTTTTTTTTTGCCAATTTGTGATTTTGTGTCAGTGATTTTTTTTCCAATTTTTAATTCAAATGCGCCGTCTCTTAAACGTCTGAGGAACATAATTTCGTGTGCTTCAAAATTTTTCTCTTCAACCCAATGTAATGAAGTGATGAGTGCCGCCACAGCCACAGAATGAGAAATTTTGATGGGGTTTACAGGGGTGACGTCGTCTTCATCATCATCTTCTGCTGTTACGGTCCTGATAATTTCGTCGTCTGCTAAAATTTCATTTCGAGCCAAACTGTCGCCAGCCTCAGCAGCCCATTGGAGGGTTTCAGTATTAGACATCGGGTTCGTGTTTTGTAATTGGTTAATGAGAGATGGAAGCTGAATTTCTTCAGTTTGCACATTTTCTTCAACTTCAGAATCAATAAAATTGGGAAGCAAATTTTTCCACGACTTGTTGATCAGCAATGTAGACACAGGTGCCCAACAGTTAGCAAGATTGAACACGACATCTTTTAAATTTACATTTTGTAGTGTTTTTACCAAGTTTTCATTGTGTACAGGATCATTGAGAATGTTTGTAAGAAGCAACTTGCGATATCCCAGCTTGATATTTTGAATAACATTCTGATCCATCGGTTGGATCAGCGCAGGATGCGGGTTTGCATCATTCTCCATGTACCGTGCGGATTACCGATGGTTCCGGATTAGCTCGTGTCCGGATTACCGGGGTTCTACTGTATTGGCCTGTGTAATCATTCATTCCATTTTCCATGGACAGCACAGGTCCTATGTATAAGTCTGTGATAGTCAGTTATTCCTGATATATAATTTCTGATACATCTATTAACATATTTACTCAGTTTTTAGTATTTAAAAGGAGTCTTGCATCTTTGATGGTTTCATCAATTGCTTCTACAGGTATTTACCATTTGATATTACTTTTACCATACTTTTTTTATTGCTTAAAAAAATAAATAGTGATGTGCTACGTTCATTAAATTCAATTTAATATATCACAATATTTCCATTTTTTTGTGTATTTTTCTGTTGTTATATGTGAAGTTCCCATGCAAAAAACATTTTTTATTTTTAAATTTAAAATATCGTGCATTGAAGAGTTAAGTTTAGTTTTAGTTTAGTTATATTAACGCCCCGTTTTGAAGCAACACGAGGGTATTTTAACGGACCTCGCAATTATGAACCGCGATCAAATGACGAGGACGACACCTGAGCTGGCACCCCCTCTCCAAGCTTCAGCACCACACCAGCGGGAGGTCGTTTGACCCCCTACGTAGGATTTAACGACCAACAGGCCCACTACAAGACGGATCTTCAATGGTATCGGGTTTCGAACCTGGAACCCTTCGGCTCCGAGACCGGCACCTGATCGCTTAAGAATAGGTACAATAAGTTTTTAACCACTTGCTTTCAGTTGCATTCTGAAAATAGCCCTCATGTTGTTTCAAAATGGGATGTTATTGAAACTAAACTAAAGCAGTCGAATTCTGATGTGGATACAAACGAGAAAGCCGAGTGGCTAAAAGTAAATAATACAACTCAATTCTGATAATAATGATATAGTTGATGAAAAATATATAACTTTCGAGTTTAACCTAGCATGTAATAATGTACACCCTGAACAGTGAAATGAGTTTCCTTTGAAAGTGTTAATTCTCACTTATTGATCGCAAGTGTTTAAAAATCTTTATAAATAAAACGCTTATGTGGACGCAAAATCCGGCTGAATTTCATAATCGTCGTTTGGCAACAGCTCGCAAGTTTCGATTGTTTACTTTCGGATAGGCAATTTTAGTTTGATTTGATCGGAGGCAACGAAATTTTTGCAAAATGAGTTTAAGTCGGGCAGTTGCGATTATAAGTGGTGAGGAAATTTGGTAGACCTGATCTATTTGTAACATTTACTTGCAACCCAACATGGGTAGATATTTTAAATGTGCTGGATGGGCAACAACGCCCAGAAGGTAGACCAGATATAGTTGTACGTGTTTTTAAAATGAAATTGACTGAACTTTTAGATATATATTTATAGTATGTGAGTGCAGAGCTACCAGATCCCATTGCAGATCCAAACTCGCCGTGTATGAGAGAAGGTGTGTGTACCAAGCAATATCCAAAAGAGTTTAGAGAAAAAACAGAAGAGAATATAAATCGATATCCCATGTATCAAAGAAAGAGTACAGAATCTGTAAGAGTCGGTAGGCATGATTTGGATAACCGATGGGTTGTACCTTATAACCTTTGGCTTTCAAAAAAATTCAATGCTCCCATTAATGTAGAAGTATGCGCTTCTATAAGAAGTGTAAAATATTTATATAAATATGTGTATAAAGGGCATGATGCAGCATCAATAAGATTTGAGAATGAAAACACCCTAGATCATGATGAGATTTTATCCTTTCTAGATGGGAAGTATGTTAGTGCACCAGAAGCTATGGGGCGCTTGAATGAATTCAATTCATCGGAAAGTCTCGCACTGTTGTACGATCATTTGCCAGATCAACAGCCTATTGTTTATCAAGATGGACAAGAAGAGGAAGCTGTTGCAAGGGCTGCTACAAGACAAACAACACTTACTGCATGATTTGAGCTGAACAAAAATGATCAAGATTCTCATAATTATTTATATACAGATATTCCTCATTATTATACTTTTAATAAAAGTGTAATGAAATGGCAAAAGCGGCAACGAGGAGGTGAACAAGTTATTGGAAGAATGCCTGTGGTTAACATCCAAGATTCTGAAAGGTATTATTTATGCTTATTGCTTTTAAGAAAATTGGGAGCTGTAAGTTTTGATGATTTAAAAACTGTCGGTGGAATTGTGTGCAATACTTTTTAGCAGGCGTGTAAAATGCAAGGATTACTTGAGGGAGATCAATATTGGTACAAAACATTAAATGAAGCAATACAAACTCGAGCACCATTTCAGTTACGATTATTGTTTGCTACAATTTGTGTGTTTTCGGGGAAGTCAATGATATTTCAGAACTGTTGTTTCGATACAAAGATGCTCTTAGTGAAGATTTTGTTCGGCAGTATTCTGAAGATAGTGGACCTCAATATGCACTTGCAGAAATTGAAGAGTTTCTTAAGTATTATAATTTAAATCTTAAAAAACTGAAATTATCTGCTATTCATCTGCCAGATGCACTTTCAAATTTTTTAATTAATTAATTAATTAATTTTTTTAAAATGTATATAAATTGTTTACGAGAATTCTGAGACATCAAACGCATTGATTATTTAAAATGTGTTTTTTCATTCTTCTTACACTTATGTTTTTCTTAGTTGGATTCAGTTGCCTATTGAATTTGCTTGCCTGATGCTTTCATTATATAAAAAAAACGGCCCATTTTAGGGCAAAAAAATTTTATTCTGTTTTGATTAAGTTGAAAGCATCAAAAGGAAATCAGCTTAGACAACACACCTCAATATGTTTATTAATAATATTAAATCTAATTTGCTTTTAAAATTAATTTTTATATTAATTATATTTGTTTTAATTTTGCAACTCTTATTTATTAGTTTTTTTATGCACTTTCATATATATATGAAGTATGTATATATATTTACAGTAACTGTGCTAGGACACACAATGTCTTCATTGTAGTGAGCGAAGCGAGCAGGGTTTCCGTAGCAAACCCGGGAGGATTGCAACGGGCGGGGGGTTGGCGAGCTTTAGCGAGCAGGAGGCAAGGCCCCCTAGTAAATCATATAATCCACTTTTGCAGGTGTTGGAGAAGATGAACTCTTTCGACGGACAGGATATCTGGACCAACAGGACCCTGTCCTATTCCTGGAGATCACGTAACAACAAACCCAATCCTTTTGTCCACTACCCGTCCCTCTCGTACGGAATCAACATCCTCCTCACCTTCCAGGTAAATACTTATTCCATTGCCTAATAAATTCCGAGAACATCGTAATTTCAGAAATATCGTTAATCCGAATTTAAAATTTTAATTTACAGAAAAATTATATCTATGGTATTCTTCTTTGAGTGATGTAGTCGCGAAATAAGCTGTGCCGGGACGCTCTAAAAGCAGTGCAGGAAAGCTCTAACCTGGATTGCAAAAATCGCTCTGTTTTAAGGTCATTTTCACAATTTTTTCTTATTTATTTCTCTTTAAAGAAAGCATTGCCGGACGGCGTTTCGGTGCCTTCCGGCTGCACTACATCCCTGTCCTCTCTCGACTTTTTCTCATAATTTAATATTATGTACCATAATATTCCAAAATATTAATATTATGTGTCACATAAATAGATAATTAGTCTCTCTCATTTTAGCAAATAGTATAAATTGGTTATCTTCAGTTAATCGGTTTTAATAACTTGAGTTGTTTGCTACTTTCTTGTTTTAAAGATTCGTTTTTCTTTCTCTTTTTTACAGTATGCCGGTTTGGTTGTATTTGCAGATAGATGCCAATGTTCCAAAACGTCCTGGTATGTCATTTTGTCTTTTCTAGATTTACTATTATACGCATCCGGAATAACTGTTTTATTACCTTCGAATTTTGTAAAACTAGGTACGAACAGGACGAATTAAGCTTGGTGGTCCCTGAAGCTGAATTGTCGACCTTCTAAAAGCATCACGCCCTTTCATTTATACGTACTTTCGTTTGTACTGGCCGGACAAAAGGATTGCAGCCCATACGATTGACAGTGAACTCCACTCACGCGTGATGGATGGATTCCAGAACCGCCTCACTGCTGTCCTTGTTAAAGAAGTGGTCACATCGAACCCCTTTATCAATAATTGCCTACTATGTAATTTCATTATATATCATTAAATTTTTTTCACCACTCTTATTTGCTTCAAAATTTCAATTCGTTTCAAACATTACCCGCTGGGCCACCCTGTGAAGTACTTCGTTTACACGACGCAAAGCTTCGGTTATACAACATTTTCCCCCTTTCTAAAATTTCTTCGTTCCTATCAAAGGGAAAACTTTTCTTAGAAAGAAATAAGAATGTGAAAAAGTTAGTCTATCTTCTTTGGGGCTGTCCATAAATGATGTCACACATTTTTGACACCCTTCCCCTTTTGTCACAAAGTGTCACACTTCACCATACCCCCTCCCCCCCCCCTTGTCACATGTCACACTATATTACATAAACATAAACTTGCAGTTCAGAAACAAAGCACTACGTTATACATCATATTTCAAATTTTATTTTTAAACTTTAACTATATATTTTAATGACATTTGTGAGCATAACAATAATAATGATTATATGTGTACTTATTTTGTATGAAATAAGATTAAGGTTTACAACAAAAATCTAATTAATATACAATAGTAATAAAATATTAATATAAAAGAGCAATTGAAAAAAGTAGTATTTTGGAATTTGATATATTTTGCTTTAAATCTTATCTTTACTTTATGAACGCAAAATACTCTTAAACAGATTGAATTTAAAAAAAAAAAAACGCCTCAATAAGATCAACCTGTTTGTGCCACTACCAGTTCTACCACTCACCCAGGCGGGGCGACGTATCTATTGTTGGACATTTCAAGGGTGTGACAGGGGGAGGTTTTCTTCTAATGGTGAAGAATTTCTGCTGCTACCATATTCTCAGAACCTACCCTGAATGCCTTTTTGAAAAAGAAAGGAATATAAGTGGAAAAAAATCGCATGAAAGTTGTTTTAGCTCCGATTAAAAAATACCTCAAATTCTGGTAATTTCAAAATTTAATCTGCTGATTTTAAATGTTTTTATTTTAACCAAAATGTGTGATGTCACACTTCTTGTTACCCCCTCCCCTTGTCTCAAACTGTCACAATTTCACGAACCCTCCCCCCCCTCCAAGCGTGGCATCATTTATGGACGGCCCCTTTTAAAGATCAGTGGACTTCATTGAAAAACATCGAACTTATTTTATTTGTCAAAACGCTAGTGAAAAAACATTCAGTGAACTTAATTTGATTCATAATGCTGCAATTAATACTAATAAACAATTAGCACGTCAGACCACGATTAAAGATTTTTTAAAATTATACGCCTGCCTGTTCATAAATCGTATAAAATGAGAAATGTATAGTTCAGCAACGGATTCCGAGACTAGCACTTTTGGACGATTTTACACCAGAGAGGGGCGTCAAGCAAAGAGTCACATGAGCGCATTTCCGGAGTTCTTTGTTAGATTACGCTCAGTAAAATGTAAACATCACCCTACCATTCTTCACTTTCCCCCTATTTTGATGAAAATGACTCCGCCCGGCGCATGCGCAAAAGCGCGGAGGGTTTCCGAATCCGTTGCTAAACAATATATAGTTAGTACTCAAGATACGTAATAAAGGTATGGTTTTTCTCACTTTTATGATAAATCTTTAATTTTAAAATTTCATTAATGTTTTCAATACTAATATCTTTAAAAAAATTTAAAAGGATTACTTTTAAATGAATTTGCATTAGTAGCAGTAAATTTATAATAATAAAAGTTGTTTATTGAATTTTCGATCATGCGTCTTTTTATTTATACATCGTTTTGCGTCAGTGCCTTGAAAACTTATAAATAGGGATTAACTGTTTATAAAATTTAAAACCCAAACTATGTTAACATCCACGAGCATAACACGCCATCGCGAGACAAACTATCTTCTCATTATCATGTTACCGATCTGTATATAAGTTCACTACAAATCTATCCTCGCAACTATAACAGAAATGTATGATAACTTCAACACAATTTTTTTATTTAATTGAATGAAAGAAACATTGAGAAATTGTTCTTTTTTTAACCACTTAAGAAATTTATCTAAGCGGATCGTATATCTATATTCTGTTCAACCAATACGACACTAATAATTATCTTTACCAAGAGAAACAAAAACACATATATGCGATTATGGTATCGCTGCTATTGATTCTTGTTTTTAAAAAGGAAGGAAAAAAAGCAACATAGATTATTTTCATTATATATGTCATGGCTGAATTTCAGATGTAATACAATGCAAATTGCTATCTTGTTAATTTGATTGTAAGCAAAATAAAATAATGAAAATCGCAATTCATCACCTTGAAACTGCATTTTTATTGAGGAAAAGATTAGAAATGCGCTATGATTAACTTTGCATTATCATATGTGATGTGGAAATCAGCATTTGAAGAAACTGCAAAAACTTGGCAACAGACTTCCTAAAATCATATTCCCTCCGACTACTTTAAATGTCCGATTTGCCTTTTTCCTCCAAATTAAGAATAAGACAAAGTCAAATTTGCGGAAACTCCATATAGATAGTTGGCTATACATCTTTTAATGTATGCCAGAGATTCCCAACCTATGGTACGCGTATCCCTGGGCGTACGCGAAGGACCATTTCGCGAAAGGGTCGAAGGGTTCGCGAAATTAAAGTTGTTAATGGCGGAAACAAGAAAAAAAATAAAGGATTAAAAAAGTTACAAAATTTTTTTTTCTTCGAGTGAATTACTTGCTATTTAATAATTTTACCACTTGAATAGTTGAGTATTACGAAGTCCAATTTTTAGCTATCCTTATAAGTTAAAACTAAATAATTACAATATTGGTTTCATTTACTTTGGCGTTGTAAAAATGGAATAAAATGTAAAATCAAAAATAAGTTCTGCAAATGTTATTAATTCGAGTAATTTTACTTTAAGCAAGTTTAAGCTAACCTTAACATTATTGATAAAAACTTCTTTGCATAGACGAATGGTTGGGGGCGGGGGTTGGATATGATAATAGGGGGTACGCGAAAGGAAAAAGAATAATCAAGGGGTACGCGAGAGATAAAAAGGTTGGGAACCTCTGATGTATGCGTATGCTAAACAACCACTTTTCCTAACTGAAAATGGCAAATTAGGTCGCTATATTCGATTATGTTTTCTCGTTTTTCGAGCAAGTTTATTTACAAGAACGAAACGTTTTTGTAATATAACTTAAGAAAACAATGGGAAATCTAAGAAGAAATGAAAATTGGCGAAAGTAATTATTACCGTTTGCCCCATATAGCAGTTTGGAAAGAAACTGTCAACTCCTGAAGCTAACCGTTTCGGAATATCAACCGCTCAGAAATATCTTGCCATTTGGACTGGGCGTCAGAGACGCAACGTATCACTGGCATATTTAATTATCAAGCTTCATATGCAATATAAGACCAATGACTTTAGTTCGAAATAAATAAATAATGGATTCCTTGAATGTTTGAAAATTGGACAACTGAAGTTAGACCAGAAAAATGGCAAATCGGACAGGACAGATGGAATATATCATTTTCTCATTGGTGCCGCTTGCAAATGACATCCAATTTACGTTCGCACATTTTAGAACTCATTATTATATTTCTTCATAAAATAAATTTATTTTGGTACTAAATCACACGGGCAAGTTTCACATCACAAGCTGCACTTTTCTAATGGGTGTCACCTAACATTCCCATAAATTTTGTTTTATATGCTTTCATTGGATTGAAATCGAGGAGTTTATCATTAGGAAATCTGATCGTTGATATTATATCATTCTAAACTTAAGGTGTGTACAAATGAAAAGGAGGCCACGGTTATTTCTAAAAAAATTTTTAATTACAGTTCACTTTTAACATTATAATGCTATAAGTAATAATGCTATTATACATAAATGCTATTTCCACTGGTGCACTGATCCTGGACATCCCTTCCTTACAATTAGGAAGGGAGACAATGGCTTTAGTGTAGAAACGTCATGGATTGATGATGGATTCAGTTTCCACGATGTCCAGCACTTCCTTGTCACAGATGAACCTTTGAACTTTCAGTTATTTTTTAAGGGGCTGAATATATGGGAATCACATGAGGAAATATCGGGGGTGTACGGAAAAGGTTTGAGGACTTCCCATGGAAATTATGCGAACAGTTCGAGAGTCTTCTAGGCCACATGTTGCCTAGCGTTTTCCTAGAGCAGGACAATCCCTTTCGAAGGTTAACCTCTGCACTTGTTTGCTTGTTTCTGATGGCCTCATCAGCGTGTTGCAGTACCATTGAGGGTTTACTGTTTCTCCTCGTTCTAACCAGTTGATGAGGGGTCCTCCTTTTTCAAAAAATAAATTGAGCGACACAGGGTAATTCGAAATGATTGCCCGATTACAAACGGATATGACTATTTAATGATCAATGATACATTGATAAGATTTACAGAGAGTCGTAGAAAGAAGGGCAATTTACGTACAGGTGGCGTTCTGCGAGTTGGAGTTTGAGAAATGTCGTTCTATCAGGACAGTACAAAAGAGATCTTGTCAGCGCTATAATCAGGCTCCTCCAGATACCAAAAGCATGCGTAGATGGTATCGGCAGCTTGTCGAAACAGGATGTGTATTCAAAAAGAAAAATTGCGACCCCCCCAAGTGTATCACCGCAAAACGTTTGCAAACTTGAACGTTCTTTTAAAAGTAGTCTTAGGAAATTGACGTGCGAAGACTGAACGCCATCCCATGCCCCTGTTCTCACAACCACTAAGGTTGCTGTGCCAGTTGGATGGGCATGGGACGACGTACGAAGACAGTAAGGAGTTACGAATTCCAAAAACAGGGGTTTGGTGTGTTCCCATAAGCGCGCTGCGTATGAAACCATAGAGAATTCTACATCTGTAGAAACTGAAATAGGAAGACCTAGTCAAACGTTTTAATTACTCTGTGACAATGATGGAAACTACAGAGAAGAAAATTTGATCTTCCTTCTATTACTCTGTATAAAGCTTATTTCATTGTTCATTAAATAGTTATAGCCGTTGCAGTTGGGGTGATCCTTTTGAATTGTCCTGTATTTCAGTCTAAACGAAAGTAACACTCTATTAATACTCTGTAGTGTTGATTATTTTAAATAATTTACTATGATGGTAGTAATTAATACACAAGATCAATAGTTCAAATTTAAATACTGCTACCAACAATAACCATTACTTATAAAAGCACTTAGTATCAAGAAATTATTCATTTCTTCAAACTAAGATTTTTAGTACATTTGCGTTGTGTGTATTTAAAATACCCAGGTTCAACCTTAGAGTATAAATAAACACCAGATTCATGGACACACACTTCAAAACTCAGCATGCATAAAAAAATGACATACACATATTTAGGTTTTCAAAGTCTAAACGTTTATTAATCATTTGACACTGAAAACCATATACTAAAGAACTCTTGATTAATCAGTAGTGAAAATGCAACATCAAATTTCTAATTTAATAGGGGACCCCACCTCAATAGGCAAAAAACAAGTAAAACAAACATCTCATCCTAGTTGAATAGCTTGTCAACAATTTGTAATGCGAAAATAAATGTAGACAGATAAATGTTATGAAATCAAATCACTGTCGACTCATGTAATTTAGTGAGGCAAAGATGCATTATTAGCAAGCATTTTAACACTTTTAGATAGAAATCAATCTTTCTAATTAACAACATACATGAAATAACCTTGACTTGCACATTTGCAAAACACAGCCAAATTTATCAAAAATTATTGCTAAATTCCCTCAGATTAAAAGATATGCTTCCGGTAAGTCTGAAGTTTAAATTTTAATTATCGACATTCAAAATTGAATTTAGAATCCATGTAATTTTACCATTTAAATTTATTAACAATGCAATTAATGATATTTCACATTTAAGCAAATATACAATTCTTACTATTAAATTAAGCTACTTAGAAATTTTACCATTTTAATTTAGCAACAATGAAATCAATGGCATTTAAATTCAAGCTAACTCTCGAACCTTTCAACTGAGTTCAGCAACAAAATATTACAATTAAATTTCTTGAAATTTTACTCTTTTAATTTTTGCACCAAGGTAATTTATGTTCAAATCGTGACTTAAAAATTTTTTTATAAGTTAAGTATTAAGGAAAATCCACTTTTAATTTAGCAATGAAATACCATTTATCTCAGTTATTAAAATTACAATTAAAGCTATGCAAAATAATAATAAATCCTTACAATTAACTTTAGCAGCAGAGCAACACAAAAAATTTAAATTATTAAATTCCTTGGGACAAGTTGGCAAAACGAAGTATAAAAATAAAAAAAAGACATGCAAGGTGAGCTTTTTGTTGTACAGGTTGCAGGATTGTCTTAGCGCTGACATGTTTCAAAAGCAGGCGGAAAGTCTCACTTAATAATGCCTGTTGTCATTCGGTGATTGTGTTGAGGCACTGACCGTCACCAGTTCACTTAACGTACACTGCTTCAGCTCGTCGATATCTATTTTATCAAATGCATACTTAGCACCGGGAAATTAGCCAAGCAGGCCAGGATAACACATTTATAAGTTTGCAGATTTTCTATGCCGGGGTGAGGGGTCCCATTTTGCCAGACCCACTACCTACGTCCGCAAGCTTGAAGTCCGCTCATCAGCTCAAAGAGCAGGAATATTTCCACACGGTGCAGAATTCACGATTTGGCTTTCGTTTGCACCTCCTTTCATGGTCCATAATTATGCAGTAGCAATTCAGAACATAAACTCCGGAACGCGGGATTGAGCATCTCTATACGCTCGTCGCTCATTTTGTTCAATCCAAATAACGCGTTCATCTCGCCGCACTCTATCAAAAAAACAAGTCAACATCCTGTTCTCTTTCTGGATTAGCTTTCAAGGACCCTATTGGAAAAAATTTCTTTCCGGTATAAAAAAAAAATATACCGGCTTATGAAACTCCGGTCCCGGTATGATACTGGATCTGGTATTATACCGGTTCCAGTATGATACTGGATCCGGTACGATACCGGTTCCAGTATAAAACACTGGGCCTAGTGTGATACTGGTTCCAGTATGAAACTGGAACCAGAACCAGTATCATACTGAAACCAGCATGACACTAGAATATTGAATACAGAATTGTACTGGATTAGGTACATTTATGAAGCACAGGATTTATCAAATTAACATAATTAAATCATTCAATTAAAAATGTGAAACATAAAATTAAGGGAGAATAAAGAGAAGTGTGTTTAATAATAATAAGATGTTAAAATTTTACAAATTGTGACAGTGATTTACAGATTGATTACATTAAAAATGTATATCAATTGTTTATTAGTGTAATGATGTAGTGCAAATTTGTTCATTTATTAAGTGTCTTATGCAAGGATGTTCTGACTGTTACAGTGAATAATAATGGAAACTTTCCAAATCATATTTTGTATATCCAGGAATGATTTTTTTGTAGTGTTCAGAAGTGCAATGTTTTGTATATCCAGGAATGAAATTTTTTGTAGAGTTCAGAAGGGCAATATATAGTACTAGGGGGCTCTGCCCCTTGCTCGCCAACCCCCAGGAGGATTGCATTGCTATCCTCCCAGGTTTGCTACGCAAACCTTGCTCACTTCGCTCGCTACAATGAAGACACTGTGTGTCCTAGCAGCAAAAATATTGTAAAATCTTATATATATATATATATAATGAATCAGCTTTATTCTGCTTCTGGTACTTTAAATCAGCACAGAATAAAATATTTTAGACACAAAAAGATATTTTTTTTCAAATAAAACTTACAAAGAAAATTATGAAAGTGATAAACAAATGAATAAGAGTTGCAAAATTGAAACAAATATAATTATTCTAAAAACTAACTCTAAAAACAAATTAGATTTAATATTATTAATAAAGAGATTGTGGTCTTGCATCTTATCACTATGAACATGAAAAAAAGACAGTATTATGAATAAATTAAAGTCGTAAGCTGATTTCCTTTTAATGCTTTCATCTTAATAAAGAAGGAATAAAATTTTTTGGCCCTGAAAAGGACCGTTTTTTATATAGTGAAAGCACCAGGAAGTCAAATTCAACTGGCATTGATGTATCAGAGAATTCTCTTAAACATCTTTTTAAAAATGATTCAACTCTATTCCACGATATATGCAAACACATACATAAAATTATGAATATATGCATTGAAAATATAATATATTGCCCTTATGAACACTACAGAAAATTTCATTCCTGGGTATAAAAAACATGATTTCAAAAGTTTCCATTATTATTCATTGTAAATGTCAGAACACCCTTGCATAAGACACTTAATAAATGAACAAATTTGCACTACATCATTACACAAAAAATAGAATTGTCTTAAACAATTGATATACATTTTTAAAAAATTAATACTGTTGCAGGTCGAAATTTAAATTATGCATTGAAATATAATATATATTAAATATATGCATTGAAAATATAATATATTGCCCTTCTGAACACCACAAAAAATTTCATTCCTGGATATAAAAAACATGATTTGAAAAGTTTCCATTATTATTCACTGTAAAAGTCAGAACATCCTTGCATAAGACACTTAATAAATGAACAAATTTGCACTACATCATTACACTAAAAAAAGAATTCTCTTAAACAATTGATATATATTTTTAAAAAATTAATACTGTTGCAGGTCAAAATTTAAATTATATACAAAATATAAGCTACATATAAAAGGATTATATTAATGTTCACGGTATTTCTCTGTAAACACAATTACATACCTCTTTGGTCAAATAACCTGGCTCTAGACAAACAAACATAAAGTTGGCCATGTGTAAAAACAGGATTAATAGTTAATACCAAACACATTTTATCAAAAGTTTGGCCTTAGGATTTATTAATGATCATAAAAAAATGCCAAACGTACAGGGAATTTTCTTTTAAAACTAAAAGGAATATTATTGTTGGATGGGATGAGCGGTATTCTAGGAATTAAAAATGTTTCTTTTGAGCTTGACTCAATCATTTCTGCTTCAATAACGTTACGCTGTAGTTTTGTCACTATTAGCCTTGTTGTACAGCCCATTGCACAGGCCTTTTGAAGGCATCAAATTTCGAAGTAGCATTATCACTGCCCTTTTTTTACCACTTGCTGTTGGTTTGGCAAGTGAACGGCCAACCTCATGATTACATGAGATTTTTCTGAGAGAGAAAAATTCATTGAGTCTCCACATGGCTTCAGGAGCACTTACATATCTACCATCTAAAAAAGTTAAAATTTCATCATTGTTTAAAAGACCATCATTTGACTGAAGTCTAACTGAAGCTGCATCGTGATCTTTATAGACATATTTATATAGGTATTTATCACTCTTTACAGATGCACACACTTCAACATTTATATGGGCATTGAATTTTTTTATCAACCAAGGGTTGTAAGGTAATATATACTGGTACTATCTACTATATACTGTTGAAAGAGTTTTCCGCTGTTGTGTAGAATGCTAAATGCATTACGAACAGCAAACTAGTAGGAATAATATTGCAACTGTGTAACCCTAACACATTTTGCAGATCTTCTTTCTTCAACATGTTCCATGTTGGAATTCCAACCGCATTCTCCATTCGGAAATAGAAGAGGATAAACCAGAAGATCGCTGCACTGATTAAGTGGTGAAATATTTTTGTAACTATCAGCAACTGGATAGATGCAAATATCTCGATTTGCTGGGGGCTCTCCGTCAACTCCGACAATATTGCAGCAACCTCTGTCATTGAAGTAGGTGCATTATATCTGCGCAAGTCTAAATCTGGATGTACCATAAAAACCATTTTAACATTTACAGCTGGATTAGAATGTATCAATTGATGCATCTGCAGATATGATTCAGCAAATGGATTTATGCTTCGTAATAAAGCATCCAACTTCTTCATTGCAGAGTGAAGGCAGTCTTGATTATTCTCCATACGTCTATTACTTGCTTCACTGGAGTAAAATATGTACAATTGTACATAGCCAGATTTGTTTCCTTCATTTGAATAGAGAGGAGAAACCATATGATAAATCTCACCATGTATATGGAAGCAATATGGGCCTGTTCCAGGAGGTGCCTTTATTTCAGCCCCCATAGATGCAAAGGCTAATGCAGCATTATATTCTCAAATCTGCTGTCGATAGTTTTTTGATTCCTGTGAATTGCTGCAGAGTAATTCTTTGAAAAGATCAGGAGTTTCTGTCAGATTTGGAAGACGAACTTTCCCATCATGACAGCATTTGGTATATTTTTTAATCGAGTTCACTTTGTTTTTTCAATATAATAGTGACAAAACTACAGCGTAACGTTATTGAAGCAGAAATTATTGAGTCAAGCTCAAAAGAAACATTTTTAATTCCTAGAATACCGCTCATCCCATCGGACAATAATATTCCTTTTAGTTTTAAAAGAAAATTCCCTGTACGTTTGGCATTTTTCTATGACCATTAATAAATCCTAAGGCCAAACTTCTGACAAAGTGTGCTTGGTATTAACTACTAATCCTGTTTTTACACATGGCCAACTTTATGTTGGTTTGTCTAGAGCCAGGTTATTTGATAGTGTTTCAGTGATCTCTTCGACCAAAGAGGTATGTAATTGTGTTTACAGAGAAATACCGTGAACATTAATATAACCCTTTTATATGTATGTAGCTTATATTTTGTATATAATTTAAATTTTGACCTGCAACAGTATTAATTTTTTAAAAATGTATATCAATTGTTTAAGAGAATTCTTTTTTAGTGTAATGATGTAGTGCAAATTTGTTCATTTAGTAAGTGTCTTATGCAAGGATGTTCTGACTTTTACAGTGAATAATAATGGAAACTTTTCAAATCATGTTTTTTATATCCAGGAATGAAATTTTTTGTGGTGTTCAGAAGGGCAATATATTATATTTTCAATGCATATATGCATAATTTTATGTATGTGTTTGTATATATCGTGGAATAGAGTCGAATCATTTTTAAAAAATGTTTAAGAAAATTGTCTGATACATCAATACCTATTGAATTTGACTTTCTGATGCTTTCACTACATAAAAAACGGTCCTTTTCAGGGCCAAAAAATTTTATTCCTTCTTGATTAAAGTGAAAGCATTAAAAGGAAATCAACTTACGACTTTTATTTATTCATAATACTGTCTTTTTTTATGTTCATAGTGACAAGATGTAAGACCACAATCTCTTTATTAATAATATTAAATCTAATTTGTTTTTAGAGTTAGTTTTTAGAATAATTATATTTTTTTGAATTTTGCAACTCTTATTCATTTGTTTATCACTGTCATAATTTTTTTTGTAAATTTTATTTGAAGAAAAATATCTTTTTGAGGCTAAAATATTTTATTCTGTGCTGATTTAAATTAAAGTACCAGAAGCAAAATAAAGCTGATTCATATATATATATAGGTTTGTAACGCAATCCTCCTGCAGGGTTGGCGAGCTTTAACGAGCAGGGGGCAGAGCCCCCAGTAATAACTAATTTTATTTAAAAAAAATTAGATTGCGCCTACTTTAGGGGGTTTATGTCTTTCCCTCTGCGGATCCATTTCCATACACATATACGGTTAATCACACTTTTTATATTACAAGTATTTAAGTTATTGTTATGCACTATACTGTCTTAATTACTTCCAGTATGTTTTTATACTGGTTCAAAATTTCCAGTATGTTTTTATACTGGTATCAAAATTTCCAGTATGTTTGAAAACTGGTATCAAAATTTCCAGTATTTTTATTATACCGGCTTCAAAATTTCCAGTATGGTTTCATACCGGCTTCAAAGTTTCCAGTATGATTTCATATCGGCTTCAAACTTTCCAGTATGTTTTTACTGTGGTTCGGGTATCATTTTTACTGGTTCCGGTATCATTTTGATACCGGTATTTTGAATTTTTTCAAATAGGGAAGATCCGCTACATTTCATTTACGCAAGTGTATTCTGCCTAGCTCCTAATAAACATAGTTTTGATATCGCGAATTCTGAAGTTCATCCATTAGTCGGTACGCGTCGCGTTTCACATCTCGGATTCCACTCAAACACCAAGCTGACCCCTTCTGCACAATTTTTCTTTCTTGCCCCAAACACGACTGCCTGTCTCTTTTCCTCTATCTCTCCTTTTCCTGTCTCCCCTCTTAAAAAACCCCAAAACATCCCCTTTTAATCAGCCCGTTGGCTCCCTCATCTCGCCGAAAAAACCTATGTTTCAAGACTTTGCAAAAAACCACAATCACCCCATCAACAGTAACCCCTTAAAAGAAATCCTAAAGGTCAGCCTATTTTTTAGTTAAATTTCATCGCCAAAAAACCAAAAAAAGTATAACAGCCAGACCATCCCCCACAGTGAAACGGTCAGTGACTGGTCAAAATTTGACCTACGTATGACAAGTCTGTCCAATGGTGGATCCACTTGAACCCGAATGGTAAAAAAACTCCCCTCTCAAACAGAGCCAATTTAATGTGATTTATTTTGTGGCAAGACACTTGAAGGAAATCCTTTGTCAAGCGCCAGGAAACTCACCGCAGGGGTTATACCAGATGTCTGTTTATAGCTCTATAATCACTCCCACTAAACAGAACTAGGACCAAAAAAATCTATTCCAAACGACACACCCTTACACAATAATCGTGGGTTTAGAATGACAATTAAACCTGGGAACCGACCTGGGTCGAGAATGGTCAACAGGATGCGTCCAGTAATTGGCCAGCTGAAAGGGGGGGGGAGGGTCTAAACTTTCCACAAAGACGGTCCTTATCTTAACAGTGAAAGTAGGACAGAATTATTAGCTAAAATAGACCCTCTCGTGGGAAAAGGGATTTTTGAATCCAGATGTTTTTAATGGTCAAAAGTGAAAATTCGCACGTGCAAAAATATAAAGGCAGCTGGGGAAAAAAGGGGACGATGAAAAAAATCTCACAACACGAGGGAGAATTTCTAAATTGTGTTTTCTTAAAACTAGGATTTTGAATAAAGAAATAAAATAGTACACGGCTTTTTGTGGCAGTTAAATTTAGCAATGCAGAATTACGTTGAAATAAATTAAAACATCATATGAATTAATTTTTAAAGTACATACTAATTTAATAATTTTGAAAGTGTGACGCGACAATACTGGAAAGAGAGGCTGACATTGAATAAAGCATCATTTATACTGTTCGCTTTCTGTTCAAACAGAATTTCACAAATTGCATTGATTTAGTTAGGGAACTTTAATGCTTTTTTAACACATTGCTAGCCAGTATGATAAAATTACGCTTAATCTGTACTTACGTTTATTTCTATGTAAGCGAACACTATACGTCCCGATATTTCGCTGACAGATTGAAACTGCTATTGCGAAACTGTTATTTGACCTGCTGTGGTACATTTGTAGAGTTAAATTACTTTTTTTGTATATTGATGGAATTAGTTGTGGTGATATATATTCAAATGAGGCTACTAAGAAAATTTAATGATAATTTCAATAATAAAAAGAATTCAGTTGTTTTCTTTTTATTATTGAAATATACTAAACATTTTCATATTTCAAGTTTTAAATGCTATTCATCAAACTCTACTTAAACTCCTAAACCTTTCTATTGCTCTTTTTCATCCGTTCAAAACATGTCATAGACATTTTTTTATATAACACAGGGTAACTCAAAATTACGGCCTTGATTACAAATGACTATATCTCCCTTGTTAATAAAGATAAAAAGAAAAAATTGAAATAAAATATAAAAGGAAGCTCAAAATTTTGTTCGCGTACGTTATATTTGCTCTATTTGACTATCCTTGAACACACGGACAGTATCCAAGTAGTGAAACGGGTATTTCGTTCACTATTGCATGCAAAGGAAGCATTAAAACAGGGTCGTCAACATATTCCCATGGATGATTTAGATGGTCACATGTAGAACAACACAGTTTGCGCATTTTAAGTATTTTGTTGTCGTTCAGGCAGAAGTCACTGAGTCCATAAAAACCTTTTGGTGGACTGCTGCAATCAATTAGAATTTGCAATTCATTATTTTGCAATAGAAACCTGCTATCTTAACATCAGTAAATCAACCTTAGGAACTAGAAATCTGTAACATAATTTTTACTATTTATCATAAAGACTCAAAATTAATTAGGTTTAAACTGACTACATCTAAAAACTATAGTTTTGAACTTGGTGACTTTTGCCTGAACGACGATGATTCAAATTAATCTTTCTATTGGATTTAGATTCCGAATGTACTTTCCATAGGCCAGTTATAATAAAAGAAGATGTTGAAGTCACACACAGCGAACATAAATGAATGAATTACTACTTAGATGTTGTCCGTGTAATCAAGAACAGTCACATGGAGTAATTACTACTTAGATGTTGTCCGTGTAATCAAGAAAAATCACATGGAGCAATTATTAGCCACGCGGATAAGACTTTAAGCTTCTTTCTGTATTACTTTCAAATACTTTCTTCATATCGTTGTTTACAAGGACATTATAGCCATTTGAAATCAGGGCCATCATTTTGAATCAACCTGTAGTATTTGCTATAGTCTGTGCTAAAACTAAATCCCACCGGCTACACTCGCTATTTTTCACACAACACCGTCTCACATTATGCAAACATTTTCAACGATTGTGCCAAAAAGAGAGAGAGAACTCCCCGACTTATTCATCATGCGAAAACAATTTGCACGAAATAATGAACCAAGAGAATCTGAAATGTTTCTAAAAATGAAAAGATGTGCGGATTGAGAGAAAAGGGAAAAGAAATAACAGTACCGAGAAAAAGAATAAAAACAAAATGGACACCTCTTTTACACCGAAAAAAGTCAAAACACATTAGACATATTTCACCCCTTAAGCCTCGCGCCCGTCATAATGTTGGGCATCGAATTATCGCATTTTTAGGCTTTTAAACTAAAATTTCATTTTTAATTAGCTTTATAATTTGACACAAAAATTACGTAGAATCCATAAACATATCAAGTATTCTATGCCTTCTTAGATGAATGAAAACGACAGCCCCTTTCCAAAACAGGAGGGTTCATCTTATTAGATATTCCGAGACTACCACTTTTGGACGATTTTACACCGGAAAGGGGTGTCAGGCAATGAGTCATATGAGAGCATTTCCAAAGTTCTTTATTAGATCACGCTCAGTAAAATGTAAACATCACCCTTCCTTTCTTCACTTTCTCCCTATTTTGATGAAAATAACTCCTCCCGGCGCATGCGCAAAAGCGCGGAGGGTTTCCGAATCCGTTGCTATACAATAATAGAATTTCGCTGAATTTGCGTTATAGAAAATGAGGTCTATACCTTTGAATTCTGCGAGTGTGTGACCGATTATTACCAACTGCTTATGTCTTCTTTTCCTCTATTTCGAAAAGAAGTACGAAACGTTTTCACGCAGCTAATTAGAATGAATATTTTTGTTTCTAATTACGAAGGTGATTTTTTGAGCTCAAACTCAGGCAATCTTCTCAGTGAGAAAGGAACTACACAAGTGAATGAGGAATCTCAGGATTTTGGATTTTAACAAATAAAAACATTAATACACGTATTGAAATATTGATTTATTTTAGCATAGTTAGGTTAACGCTTCATTTTGAAGCTCCACGAAGGATATTTTGAAATAGACCTCATAATTTCGAAGCTTGGTCAAATGAACGAGGATGACACCTGAGTCGACACTCCCTCTCCAAACTTTCATACCACCCCCGCGAGAGAATGTTTGATTTCGGAAGACTTAACGTGCACAAATACGGCAGATCTTTCTTGGAATCTGCTTTCGAATCAGACCCTCAGGATTCTGTAAGCAAGCCCCTGCGACCCCATTTTATGATATTTAACCAGTTAACTTCTTATGACGAGTATACTCGTCACAAAAAAAGTGCACAATTTTGTGTCATGACGAATATATTCGTCATGAGCAAACAGTAGTGACAATTTGCAATTTAAATTGCAATTTTAGTGAAAACTAAAATATATTCGTAAACTTCAAGATGTTTGAAATATTGTGAGGCCAAGTCGAAATAAAAGTTTATAAATAATAATTATGAAAGAACCGTATATGCTATGAATTATTTTTTCGTAAATGTATTGTTGACTTGTATTAGTCATCACTGAAGCAATTACGGATTCATATATTGTTTTAGCCTATGTAATGAGTGGCGTAATATTTTTGTTTGATCGAAGAAAGTAAATTAGTCTGTACCAAGCGTCACCAGATCAACAAGTATAGTACATTACAGTGCAACGAATTTGAAGTACGTACGTAAATATTATAAAGTTGTGCAGAAAAATGTTGTAAAATGAATGAATGTGAGTAATAAAATAAAAAAAAATAAAGTCATTTCATTACAACTTAATTCAATATTGATACTCTGTGTTTGACGAGTATACTCGTCATCGCTTAGTTTGTGCGACGCAGTTTAGATACACATTTTCCAACGACGTCGAAACAGTTAACTGGTTAATCAGAAGTCGAGAATAAGCTGAAGGTTTGAAATACTGGAGAAATCTAATATTTGCTAAAAAAAAAAATCTAATTCCAGATTCTTTTTCACTATAATTTTTATAATTAACAAACCAACTACACAATTTTTTTAAATCGCTGTTTAGATGCAAAGTTTGAAAATATGCCTAAATCAGGTTCGAAACGAGGTGAGCTGTTATTTATATGCAACTCTATAATAGTGTGATACTATAATAAGGCTATAATAATAAAAGATAAAGAGAGCCCATAGAAATCGCGGTATGCAGCAGAAAATAGAATAACTTCCAACACATCGCGGAATACGCAGATGAAAGATTAAAAACAATGATTTTTTACTTATTTTATTGCGTTAGTAAATAATTAATTGGACGTATTACAGCTGTAATGGAAATACAGCTTTTTAGAATAGGTCAAATGTACAGGGTTGTTATAATTAAAGTTCGCCTATTCAAAAGGCCTGGTCTATGGCCCCACACGAAACAAAATTTCACTAATATGTAGTTCACGGGATGCCTTCTACAAAAACCGAAAAAAAGGAGAAAAATTGGTTTAAATTTTCGTCAACAAGTGGCGTTGCGGCAATATCTGGGGTGATATTTGCAGATTTTTTTATTATTATTGAAGCAAAATTGAATTCATCTGAGGATTTGTTTTTAAGTTTAAGTGGAAACGCTGCAGAAATTCAACTCTGAACGTAAAGTCTTTTCTGTACAAAATACTTTTTTCCCCTTTACTTTCACTAGGGAGTAGTATAAAAGATACGCTATGTGAAGAAAATATGCATTAATGGTTTGATCGGTTGTAGTGATATACTTAGCTCTATAAATTTCGCTGTGCCTGCCAGATCTTTAAGGAACCAAAGTTCATTTCAAAATGTATTTTCGAGACTTAATTATGTGACAAGTTTTCTTTGTACAAATTTTATAGAATTTTTAACAAGTTCTCTGATGGACTTGACATTTTTCATATGTCTCCTGGTGTTTTTAAATCGAAATGTTTCCAACTTTTAAATACATGATGTGTTTTGTCTTTTTGCACTAGACTGGTATTTAACTTTTAAGATTTTTATGCGTTTTAATTTCCCGTGTTCTTATGTATCCAACCATTTTTTAATGTTTTTTATAGGCTTGCGTTTAATTATTGTACTCTGCTTTCGGCGCCGTGTTGCAATTGATTTTTATCTCTCGTGTGTATTTTCTTCTTCAAGCCTTTAAACTCCTAATGTGTTTTTAAGGATTTGGTGCTTGGGTGCATATAAGTTTTTAATCCTTGCCTTTTTGAAATGGTTTTTTAATATAATGTTTTAAATAAATTTTTTAAAAATATGACTTTTAGAAACATTTTGTGTTTTAATGTTTTTGTGATTGTGTATTTTCGTTTTTAATTATATATGCGTTTGCAAAATTTTTATGATTTTGTGTATTCAACTTTTATATTCTCTGTGTTCAACTTTTTATTTTTCTAGTGCATTTTTTTAATGTCTCTGTGATTCACTCGTTGTGGCTTTTGTTCTTTGTGTGTTTGTTGTTTATGGCACTCTGTAAATGCAGTTATCTCTGTACTGTGCTTTTATTTAAATAAATAAATAAAAACGTTATTTTGAGCGAGTCAAGATTTTACGTTCAGAATTGAATTTCGTCACTGTTTTTAGTTAAACTAAAAAAAAATTCAAATGAACTATTCAATTTTGCTTCAATAATAAAAAAAATCTACAAAAATCATCTCAGACATCGGCTCAACGCCACTTATTGACTAAAATTTTATTTTTTTTTCTTCTTCTTTTCTTTCCTTCTTTTGGTTTTCGCAGAGCGCATCTCTTGTACTATATTCCAGTGAAATTTTATTTCGTTTGGAGCCAAAGAACAGGCTCTAGGGCATTTTGAATAGGCGAGCTTTAATAATAACAACCCTTATATTTGACACTTTAAAATATACTTCCATTTTATTTTTGTTGTTTTAAAAATTAAAATGCATTATAATGACTATCGTCACATTCTTTTGTCAAAAATGCGTTTTTTAACGTGGCAACTAATGCAATTTTTTCAGCTGATGCTTTCACGAGGAAATAACAACACCTAAAGGAAGCTATGCAAATATTTCATTCACGCATCTGCTATTCAATCATCATGCCATTCCTTCAGTCATCAGGTCCGATTCATGGAATATATTAACGAGATGACCCCCCAAATAGGAAGGAAAAGCAAAATATGAATCAGCGCGTAGGTTTTTTTTATCTCCTGATTTTTGGACGATTACTTAAAACTTATATAAGTAATCCGACGATCATATTCAGTGTCGACTCCAAAAATCGGTTCATAATTTTCTCTTACATAATCCCGGAAGCGTTAATTGATAAACGTTATTCGACCTTCACTGAAATGTTCTGGATCTGTATCGTTGCCAATCAGTTGAGTTGATTCTTTCAACTTTCTTATAATATATACGTACGCAATAACGCATGTGTCGTGGTTCGCAGTAAGGGAAAGAGGGGTAAAACCGGGTACCTAAGACTGGAAGGCCTGTTGGAGCTAAACTATTCGACATAGAGCTTGTCAAATTTTACTAAAATATTCATTATTTATCTGAGTACAATATATCTTTCAGGAAGAGTCATAGTTTTACTACTTTTTTTACTAATGATTTTTTTGTAGAAAAAGTCAAACCACCCGGGTTTTACCCCACTATGGGAAATTAGGGAAAACTAGATTTTCAGAGGAAAAGTAGCAATTTTTTATATATTTTTCTGACAATTCAAGAATAAAGACTTTTTTTAAAGATTTAACAATAGTTATCGTAGTTGACTATTTAAGAATAAAGACAATCAATTTAAAAGTATTTGCAAAATTCGTATCTAAATTAGTGATAAAAGCTGTAGGAATGAAATTGGGAACCCAGTAATGTCACTAGCGCATCGAAACACTGCTGGTTTGGAAATTACAATAGAACAGAATAGCGACAAAATGAAATGTAAGAATCTAGCAAATGTTGCACAAAACAAGAAATTTGAAAAACGTAATAGACTTACTGCGTTCTCCTACTATTTTAATGATCCAAATCCAAAAGCATAAGAAAAAAATAATCCAATCCAAAAACAAAAGAAGGAAAATGTATATTCTACGGAATTCATTCTTCTTTAAAATTCAAGCTAACTAAGAGATGAACTCAGTCTAAATAACGATGCGTTAAATAAAACCAAACGATTGCAAAGACTCCCAACAAAAGATTTTTAATTTTACATGCATTTTAAGTTTTATATGAGAAAAAATGAATAAAAATCGTTTATTTGCAAGCGAGGAAATAATGGAATGAATAAATTTCAGTTCTTTTTAAAATTTTGACTAAAATAACTCTTTGCATTATTTGAATTTATCACAAAAAAAGAAAATAATGGAAATCGGAATAAATTGGAAATGCTTTCCATCAGATCATTTGACTCAAAGGTCAAATAGAAATGGCCCTCACAAACTACTGACTATCGCACAATCTAAGAAAATCCTCTTGGGTCAGGTATCCGTAGTTTCCCCTAGTACCCGGTTTTACCCCACTAGAAGTACCCGGTTTTACCCCGAGTGCAGTGGTTATGGAGGCCGCGGTGGCCTAGTGGTAAGGTCTCGGCTTTGGGGCCGGAGGGCTCCAGGTTCGAAACCCGATTCCACTGACGATCCGCCGTGTATGGGGCCTGTTGCACGCTAAATCATACGTAGTGGTCAAACGTCCTCCCGTTGGTGTGGCGTGGAAGTTTGGAGAGGGGGCGCCAGCTCAGGTGTCGTCCTCGTCATCTGACCGAGGTTCAAAATGACGAGGTCCGTCCCAAAATAGCCCTCGTGTTGCTTCAAAACGGGACGTTAATATAACTAAACTAAGCTAAGCTAAGCTATGCAGTGGTTATGAAAAACGAAATAGAACCATGCAATTGTTTCACTAAATCCTTATTGTTTGATAGGATCCTTAATAAACATATAATAAGTTGGACTAAATATAGTTTTTTATAATTGTAATGATTAATAAGTAAGGATAGTTTAAAAACAAACGCACGTTGGAGAGTTGACGTCTTAAAACAAATAAACCTTCACAGACGAAGTGAATTCAACAACAACTATGACCATTCTTTTTTTTTTCACTAAGTGGAGCATATTTCAGAATTTGTCCACTAGAAAGGAGAATTAAAAACGCCAAAATCAAGGTACCCGATTTTACCCACTCTCTCCCCTATTGAAGAAAACCGGACCATTATGGACCTCCTCGTTTCGGCCTGTTGGGTCTAGAATTTTACACGAATCTGTAATTTTTGTTCCAAGACAACAAATTTCATTATCTAAGTCGTTGCGCTTTTTATTTAGTTTTAATTCAGTTATACTAACGTCCCGTTTTGAAGCAACACAAGGGCTATTTTGGGACGGACCTCGTCATTTTGAACTGCGGTCAGATGACGAGGGTGACACCTGAGCTGGCAGACCCTTCTCCAAACTTCCACGCCACATCAACGAGAGGACGTTTGACCACTACGTATGATTTAGCGTGCAACAGGTCCAATACACGTCGGATCTTCAGGGGAATCGAGTTTCGAACCTGGAACCCTCCGGCCCCGAGGCCGAGACCTTACCACTTGGCCTCCGCGTTTATATATTAGCGAATATGCAGGCCGACAGACAGTCAGCCGTCGACGGATTGGGTCCAATATTTGATACAGTTATAATAGTTCTGTTAGTAACGCCATATAAATTCCATCCATTTAATTTACTACGTTTTTGGGTTATCGCGTCCACGGAAAGACAGACAGACTTCCCGTCGACGTATTTCGTCCGAAATTTGATGGGAAAAACATTGTTAGTATTGAGACTACATACCAAATTTTGTCCGTTTATATCAGTGGTTCCTGGCCTTTTATTCCTCCCGCATGCCTTGATTAGTGTTTATTTTTTTAGCGCCCACAGAGGCGACCCGTGGCGCCAAAGTCTTGAGTGGCGCCAAAGTCTTGAGTGGCGCCAAAGCAGGGAGTGTGAAGAAAAAGTTTTAATAGACTAGGGAAGTAAAGTCATGTACTTTTAAAATTTGCTAAAAATATTTTTAGTTTCAGTAAGACCACTATGTAATCTTAAATACAGTTGAAATTAAAAAATTCTCAACATAATATTACTAAGTTGTGATTGGAAGTAAAGCATTCATGTTTCTGAATAAAATTTTGTTTGACACTTAGAATGCAGAAATGAAAGAATTTTAAAAAGTACGTTGGTTGGGGGGCTCCATATTTTTGCCTTGCCCGGTCGGTAAAGTTATTTCGACCCGCTTCTGAGTACCCTCTATTGTTATATTACCCCCTCTCCAACCATTCTTTCACAGAAGAAGTTTTTATTAATAATGTTAATTGCTTAGGTTAACTTAAGAGTCAAACGACTCGAATTAACCTTCCAGCGGACGCGCTTTTTTCCAAGAGATACTTGAATTGTGCATCGTATTACATATTTATATCGTTATATTTTATATATTTAAGTGCAATTTTATTTATAAAATCTTTGTTTACTATTAGACTAACAAATACAGATAACATAAATACAAGTTGCATTTATTTTTGTAAAACAACACGATATATATATGTAATACGATGAACGATATGTCGTAAAATTTGCGTAAGCGTGCCCGCTGGAAGGTTAACTTAATACCTTCGCTTAAAACAACGTGTCTGACACGTGCATCGAATTGCAGAATTTTTGCTATTTAAATCCGTAATTAAGTCAATGTAACAATTAATTTTAAATACAAAAATCCCTTGGACACGCTTAAATGTCTCAAGTATCCCTTACCATCTTCAATAGATTGAAATAATAAAAAATATTCCAAATAGGTGGTGTCATCTAATTAGGAGGTTAAATAAAATCGTATGGCAAAGGGTTAATATCATTCCTAGGAATCATTTTTGATTTTCTAACTTTATAATAGTATTAGTTCCATACCAAAGCAAGTGAAAATAACAATGAAACAATTTGGCATGTGAACTTATGGATTACTCGTCATGATAATCATCTATTCAAATGGGAAGACAATTTCGATGCGACCTTCAGCTTGTTTCATAGAGCTGAGTTTCATGAAATCTCGAGCTGCGTCAAGCTTACTGTGATTTTTGTTATTAACCGCTTAAGGATTTATCCCAAGTTAACTCGTCCTAAATACCGTAGGTTACAAAATAACTCGGTCGTTAAGCGGTTAATAAACGCAAAAGATGATACTGTTCTTTCCACACATTCTGTGTTCATGAAAGCTATTAAATATTTTATTGCTTTAACAGAGTTCTGGGTACTTTCGCCGTTACTCAATAGGCTTTCGGCTTTCACTTTTCATATGAAGTTGGGGAAACGAAATTCAATAACTTGTTTTGTTTTAATTCCTTATGTTTTGTGTTTTCCTCCATTAGCAACATTACGTTCGTGTATCCCCAGATTTTCCGCCGCATACCCCGGGGTAGCACGTACAATAGGTTGGGAAACTCTGTTCTAGATTTTTTTGTTTTTACTTTCTCATATATGAGGTATAAAAAAAAGAAAAAATGTAACCGTCAAAAAATTCGATTTTAAGATTTTGATGAATCGGCACGTTTTAGACCTCCCTGGAATTATACTTGTTTGTGAACAACTGTAACTGATCTGTAACTCAAAAATGGTTGGAGCTAGACTGATGAAATGTGGTATGTGGTCTTTACACCAAATTTGTAGGTTTCTGTTGACTTTTGGACAAAATCCGCCCACGGCAAGTCTGTCTGTCCGTGCTCATGTGAACACGATAATTCAAAAACTTAAATAGCTAGAAAGATAAAATTTGGTACACAGTTTTATCATCATGAATGTAGGCCCATATCTAATTTTGGACCAAATCTGTCAAATGGGTATCTGTCTGTCGGTCCGTATAATCGCATACTTGTGAACACGATAACTCCTAAACCCAATGGCTTAGATAAATAAAACTTGATATGTGGTCTTCTTATGTTAATTGTAGATCTGTGTCCAATTTTGGATTCAATCGGTTGAAGAAAAGGTGTTCAATTTGCATATTCGATTTCTCTCAAATTTTAGACGAAATCCGTCCTCGGAAGTCTGTCTGTCCGTGTGCATGTAACACGATAACTCAAAAACTTATATAGCTGTAATGGATAAAAATAGGCACACAGTTTTATCATCAGAATTATAGATTTGTATCAAATTTTGGTCCCAATTCGTCGACTGGTAGACCGTCTGTTAGTCTGTATATTCGCTGCATGTGAACTCGATAACTCTAAAACGTAATGACTTAAATAAATGAAATTTAGTACGTGTTCTTCTAACCATAATTGTAGATCTGCATCAAATTTTGGCTTCCATCGGTCTAAAATAAAGCATCCAAAATGCATACTCGGATTTATTCACCATAGTACGAAGCACACGCAAAACGCGCCATATTGTGTCACGATACTCGAAGGTTGGAAGATGAGGGGGGAGGAGGCACTCCCGCCAGTATTGTGAGCCTTTCGCCTTGCCGCGGTATCAGAGTCCGAGGGCAATAAAAATCTGAGTACTGGTGGAGGTCTCGGTCCAGTTCAAGGTCGCAATTTTTATGTAGAGGATTGAAACCCTTATTAAGGATATTGTATACGAGAAAATGTAAGGGAGACCACTCTCACTGGTTGAGTTATGGTGCTAGCAGACGGACTAACAGACAGGCGTTATTCCAAAAATGGAACTAGGAGAGGTCCAAAACATGAAGATTCATTTTGATGATTGAATGTTTCAACGATTACAAAACTTTCTCTTTAAATAGTTAATATTTTTTTTATATACTCCGTAATGGAGTAGATATACACTTCGAATACGAGAAAGGAAAAAGTAGTGTAGCTCATGGTTGCTTTTTCGTCACGTTATTCTCGTTTATGAATCTACGTTATATATCTGTAGTTATTTGAGCAAAGATGATTTATTTATCGGATGCAATAATTAAAAAAAAAATTATATTGGAGAGATATTAATTGAATTCGAAGGAGGTTGTTAAATTTCGATAGAAATTCGTAATTTAATTTATAATATTATATATAATTATAATATATAATAGTGTATTATAATTATAGTATACTATAATATATTATAATTATATTTAATATAAACAGACGTCTTTCTAAATCGCTGATATTATTTTAACGTATCCAGAAAGAAACTTTTCATCCTTATGTAATGCATTTCTCTCATCTCTGATAGTTGATAAAATATTCAAACATCTCCAAGCAAATCACTTCCAACTGGACCCCACTGGAAATGGAACAGCCTTGAAGTTTCAAGATATTTTCTAGAACTTTCTTAGATTAGATAAAAAATAACCTTCACTAATTAAGGAGTAATTTGTGATTCAACGAGTGAAACGCGTCAAACGTTGCGCAAGAAATCAACTGATTTATTCAATAGAAATTGATCGAAGGGTGCCAAACTGTTGCCTTTTTCTTCCGTAATTTCTAGTAAACAACTATCTGAATTTTCTTTAACGAGAACAAACTCTATACTATCTAAGTAGATTTGAATGAATCTCCATGCTTCAGACCTCCCCGAGTCCATAAAAACCATTTTGGTATTATATATGTCTGTCAGTGAACATGATAACTCAAGAACAGAACATTCTAGACAATTGAAATTTTGTATGTGTTATTTGCATCACAATTGCAGGTTTCTACCACATTTTGAATGAAATCTGCCCTCGGGAAGTCTGTCCGTCTCCTTGCCTCTCCGTGTGCATACGTTAACGATAAATCAACAAAGCAACGAGGTAAATCAATGAAATGTAGCACATGGTTTTAACACTAGAATTGCAGATTTGTGTCAGATTCGTCTACGGGTTGATTTTATATCAGTCTGTCTATTCAATGTTTATGTAAACGCGCGAGTTAAAAAAAAGTAATTCGTATGTGGTTTTGTCCCTTAATGTCTAAATCTGTATCAAATTTTGGAGCAAATCTGTCAAAGGGAAGATATACTTTCTAATCACAATACTCGACATATCGGGAAAGTCGCGGGGAGCCACTGGTTTATGCTGCGACTCATCAATGAAAATAGCTCTTCACCTAGTGGATTTCTTGTCCAATTCCAAACATTTAAAAAATAAGTCATTTTATCCAATGTATGAACATTAGAAAAAAATTTCATTTCTCATTTTTGTCAAAAGTTTCTAAATGGAGACGACACCACACATGACACTTAACCTGGTATATTTGCCATTTACTCAACTTACGCCATAATTAATTGAGCAAAATTTCTATATGTCGTCAAAAATAAGTAATATTTTATTATTCAATGCTAAAGCTTGGAAAATAAGCTCTGAATTTATTCTAAATAAGAATTATATTGCTGAAATAGAAAAAGTGCAAAAATTGACTTACTCATCGAAATTTTCAAGTTTCTTATTATTTCATTATATTAATATATGTATGTTTATGTTATGTTTGCTTTATATCTGATGAGACATTATTTATCAAATACTTTGAATGTGAAGATTGGCCCTTTCCTACAGGCTTTCCCTTCTGAACACTTTTTAATTTTGCTTATTTCCCTATGACACTTTAGAAAACTCCGACGGGTTTTCTTTTATTACTAACTAGCTGTTACCCGCTACTTCGTGCGCGAAGAATTTGAATTATTCTTTTTTTTAATTCACGAACGTAAATGTTTTGTTGCATTTTGAAAGGGGAAACGAAAAGTTCTGACGGTTGATAATACTTAATTGGACGGCTGACAGGAGTGTACTGTACATGTATGCTGATATAGTTATGCAAATTGTTTATCTATGATGATATACTTTTGTATACCACGTTATTTGCACGGATGTAGAGGTTGTGTGGGCTGTACACACGTGAACATTCCACATATAGTTGCCCATGGGAAAAATATGGTTTTTCCAAATGTACGCCTGCCACTTTCAGTGTCTGGCCCTGAGCCTCGCAAATGATATTTTTACAGGGATTTATTACCTTTTGAGCTGAGATGCTAAATCCTTCGGTATTATCGGAAGGAGTGGAATTAAAACACTCTCTCTTCTCCCTATATCAGTCATAACAGTAGCTTTCACGACGTTTGTACCTAGGTGTGTAATTTTTAACCGTGTGCCATTGCGCAGTCTCGGTATATCGAGGTTACGTATTAGGAGTACTGACACACCGACTATCATTCTAGGCTTGTCAGAAGGTGCCCCTGACAATTCTAAGATCTTGAAGAGCTCTACAGAATATGATGCTCCTTGTTAATGCCCATTACCGTATCTACAGAAGGATATTTTGTAATATCTCACTGTGAAAATTAAACAAAACTTCGAGAGAATAATTCACTAACGTCATTGGATCACTGTGTAACCTTATTAAAAGCTGTAAATGCTACCACAACAGGAAACCGGAAGTGTAAAGTCTCCATTGTTGTTTATGGTCAAAGAAAGCAATATTTTCTTATATTAATTTTAACACTGGCAGAAGCCCGCGCGCGAAAAAGTAATTTGGCTTGAATTCATTTCTATAAGAATAAAAAGTATTGTTAGAAATTACGTTAAAAAATATTTTTAAACCTTTATAGCAATCGGAGAAAATATTTCATCTCAATGGCATTAATAGCATTAAAAAGATCATTTTCTGGTCTTTAAAATGGCATAAAAATAATTGTTGTCTAATAAAGATTTCAGAAGTTATTGGCAAAAAACGTCTAAGAATTAGGCTTAAAAGCGGCTAATGTTCGTTATTTAATTAAATATCTTAAGAACTAATTAACTCTGAAAGTTGAAAATAGCACGTTTCACCTAACTACCGTTCACCGTTTAGGAGGAGTTCTTGTGACCGACCGATCGACCGACAGACAGACTGATACATGTAAATTCTGCTTTATTTTATGGATACTTATAAATGTAAGAAAAAGTTTCAGAAATAAAGGCAAATTAGTTCAAAGTCTAACCATTTCCTAGCAACTGAGTAGCTATAAATTTGCGTTATTTCAAAATCGTCTGCACGTAAAATTTAAAAAAATAATAAAAATTGAATGAAAAATGTCACAGAAATAAAATTGGTATCATTGAAAAGGTAAAATTTTTATCTTTAAGATGGTATAAAAATAATTTGTATCGGACAATGTGTTCGGAAGTTACAGCGGAAAAAAGGATTACGTGATAATTGATTTTAAAAATAATTTATTCCACATGTTTTCGCATTCCTAAAGGATCACGTGACAGCTGATTGAAAAATAAAAATTTTCATCGCGAATCGCGGAGTCAATGGGCTTTCTTTGTTAACTAATTTTAATCTGTAGTCAAAAATAATTAATTTAACGTGATTTCACCTAGCCTATGTCCGTTCTTGGGTTTGAAGCTACAACTCTGCCAATTTTCATCCAAATCGGTTTTGTGGTTTGGTCGTGAGAGCTTAACAAACAGACAGACAGACAGACACACTTTCGCATTTATTATATTATTAAGGATGCAAACAGTGAGGTACTACTGGTGTTTAATTATAATATTATATTCCTTCTTATCTCAAATCTTATCAATTCAAGCGTCCTAGAAATGACTTATGCTCTTATAAAGTAGTTTAGGAATTACTCAGGTTCCCTACTTTTCTTACAAAGAAGTGAACAATTCCGAAATGAAATCTATGCCAAAATCAGTCTATATGAAGGTTAATTTACTTCATATTGCGGAATTGCAAGTACAGCGCTTCTACTTGAAAGCAGAGCAAAATATTTCGAGAATGGTTAAAATTTTTCCTTCGGTTGGGTTGTTCCAGAATAAAGCGTGTAATAACTTGAAATCCTTCTACAGAAATTCATTTTTTATGAAGGTTGGCCATACTATTCTACTTTACGGGAAATAAATCATGAAGAATGTCGATTGATACAGACACTGAGGTCATTGCTTTCTTCCCATACGACCGATACCGTAAAACAGAATTACTTTGCACTGATTTTCAAGATTTCGGAAAGAATTTAGAGATTATTTGCATGTATTTCTCTAAAAAAAAAGACTTTTCTGATTATTTCTTCATTGAGTGGTTACTAGAGACACGCTTTGCAGCAAAATGTGGATCGTACAGAAATTTAGTAATTAATTATGATTTTTTCCCTTAATTTTGGTGCACAGTTACCTCATAGGCGGCATTCTTTGCACTAGTTATTTTTTGTCAGTATATTTCAAAAAAATTTCACCGGGAGCAATTTTAGATATGTTTATTGAAAGCCTGGATGGAAATATGTAAGAAAAATAAATTTTATAAATACCTGATTGTAATTAACAATTTTACCCACTGTATCCAGTCAAATAAGGATCACGTTTTAGAAATCCTTTTATCCAGTTATTGCTAGGTGCGTTATTAGTAAGATAAATGTTTATCATTTTAAGATCAATACTATTTGCAAGAAGGCCGAAAGTCACTGAAGTGGACTAAACGTTGCAACGGTCTTTTCCTTCTCATTGGAGAAAACCAGGGAACTTCATTATTTCTTTATAAAATTCACCTTCTTTTGTAACAGACGGCTCGTTTGGGGTACCAAAAAAGCTTTTACCTTTTAAAAATACCCTAAACTTGTGAAATAGTGCTAAATCAAGCTTCTAAGGTCGCTGGCGAGAACTCCATTTACTTACAAGTCCCTAACTTCCTTTTATATACCCTAGGCATATCTGAAAATTAAGAAAACATTGTTCTTTTCATTATTTAATACAAAATTATATTAAAAACCAACTGAAGTTGCTGTTTATCACAAATTTCCGTGATGCAAAGAATCCCTCCTTTTCGGCGCAAAGAATCCCTCCTTTTAGGTGAAAAGTTACCCCACGATCGAAAAAAATTAATTACAACTTAATTAACAAATATAATTGGCATTCAAAGCAAGAAAATGAAAGCTAATCTTATTATCTTTCACATTTAAAAGCACTTGCATTCAGAAATGTTCTAGTTCCTTCACCAGAGGCCTCTTTAAGAGTACCTTAACATTGCGAAATGGCATTAAAGTAATCTTCTGGGGTCTCTGGAGAGAAATACATATTCTTACAAGTTCCTAACTTCCTTTTATACACTCTGGGCATATCAGAAGCAAAAGCTAGCATTGCTCTTATTAATATTTAGTACAAAAATAAATTAAAAACCCAACTAGGCTTGCTTTGTACCGCAAATTTCCATGACGCAAAGAAACCCTCTTTTACGTGCAAATTAACACTACGTCAGAAAAAAAATTAACTACAACTTAACTAACAAATATAATTGGCATACAAAGTAACAAAATGAAAGCTAGGTTTATTATCTTTCACATTTAAATGCACTTGCATTCAGAAATGTTATAGTTTCTTCACCAGAGGCAGGTTTTTCAGCACTAAAATTTTCCCTGAAAAACTGGCTCATTGTCTTTTCCTTCTGTAACCTCCTGAATGATTGTTATATACCTTTAAGTAATGAAATATACTTGTCAGTCTTGCCAAGAAGTTAGAAAAAATCTATGTCCTGTACCTCTAATCAGTTGATTTCTATTTCACTTTTCACAAAAATTTTACACTGGTGCAAATTTACCTCTATGAGTGCAAAGAAACCTCATAATTGATTTCTTAAACATAATCTGTCATGATCAAAATCAGTACCAACAGAAGGTTTATACCTTCGAATTTCTTGTATATTTTCACAATATGACGCGTTTGTGCGTCGTAATATAATGACGAAAACCAAGTATGCATTTCGGACATCTTCCTTTCAACCAATTGGAATCAAAATTTGATACACCTACAATTATGCTGACAATACTACATACCAAATTTCATTTGTATA
>BGPR01000697.1:159335-181120 GCA_013235015.1 Araneus ventricosus
TTTCGATTTCGTCTTCGACGGTACAACAACCCCATTGTGGCTACATGCTTCCGATTCGTAATGAAACAGATGGGAAACGAGTGGAATGGGTAACTCACTAAATCGCAGCTCCAGTGAAACGTACGGCGTTGGAAACGTAGTACGTGGCCGAAGATATGACGCAGAAAAAATATACAAACGGTCGAAACTATCAAGTGTGAAACAGCTCTTAGTCTTATATAACGTTGCATAGAAATAGTAGTTTGCTTCGCTTGGGTTCGTCCCAAACATTGAAAAGATTGAAAATAGCCGGCCATTTTCTACAGAAAAAGTAAAAAATAGCATAGGTTGGAGGGGGAAGCAGTTTTAGAATGGCAAGGCTTATTCTAGATATCCGCCTGCAAAGGAAAGCACTAGGAACAAATTTCAGAATCTAGGAAAAAGTCACACAGTCACAATCTTTTGAGCGACAATTCCTATTACAAGGAAAAACGTTATGAACAAATTTTGGAAGTCAATACTCACAAGCTTTCGATCGAGAAAATGGGAAATAAACCATATTTTATTTATTCAACCACTCTTTTAAAATTATTTATTAAAATATATTTATTTTATTATTTACTAGTTGATATCGCTCGAGACTTGCCAACATGGAGGTAAATAAATAAAATGACTTAAAATATTTATAGTATTTTCATTCAATGAGAATAGCAATACTAAAGAGACGATAGTTTCTATATATGGAAATATGGTTTTTAATTAATAAAAAATAAATATTTAATTAATCGCCACGAAATCTATACTAAAACGATCCTTATATTTGACAGTATTTGTAAGAAAATATTGAAGAAAATCTATTCAGTGGTTGGATTCTTATAGCATACAAACTATTCATCAGCTTTCATTTTTATTTATAAAATTAATTTTTTGAATTTATTTATACTATTATTTAAATATCATTAATTATATACGGAGCTCTACTACGACACCATTGTTAAACATGTAAGGAAATCAGAATATTTGAAATTTTTGTACATAAAATATATAATCGAGACAGTATAATTTGTATAATTTCATTATTAGAAACCTTAAGTTAAAATCACTCGTTTGAGGCCGCGGTGGCCTAGTTGCTCGGCGTTGGGGCCGGAGGGCTCCAGGTTCGAAACCCGATTCCACAGAAGATCCGTTGTGTATTGGGCCTGTTGCACGCGAAATCATACGTAGGGAGTCAAACGTCCTCCTGTTGGTGTGGTGCGGAGGTTTGGAGAGGGGGTGCCAGCTTAGGTGATCTGACCGAGGTTCAAAATTACGTGGTACGTCCCAAAATAGCCCTCGTGTTGCTTTAAAATGGGACGTTGATATAACTAAACTAAACTAAAATCGTTAAAAGAAATTCTCGCGTTTGATCATACACTCAAAGAGCAGACAGTTCAGATTTTTTCCATCAGCTATTCAATTAAATTTTGTTTATTTTACAGTGAGGTGTTTATTGATATTGCTTTAATTAATGCAGTGTTATGCATAATAAAATTTAGTACCTAAATGTTAATAATTCTACTTAACTAAATTTACTACTAAATTTCTTAAATATGTTTCATAAAAACAATTTTTAATAACACACATTTATTAGTGTATCAAAAAATAGAATTTTTTTAAATTTTAATTATTTCCTACTTTTTACTCTTTAATTTATAACTCCTTAATATAAATATCATTGGATCTACCAATCAATTTTTTTTCTGAAATTTACTATCAGGTGGCACCACTGGTCTGAAATCAAAATTTAATTTAATAAATCGGTTAACTGATAATTAAATTCTGAAAATTTTAAGGTATCCGCATACGTTGAAAACCCATTTTTGACCGAAAATCACAATTTTTTTTTAAATGTCGTATCTGAAAGTCTATTGTTTTTAGTTTTCAAAACAGTTTTATTTTGCATCTATAATGATCAGAAGTGAAATTAGAGACATTTTAGTAGAACTTGACAGTTGAAAATGGAATGGTAAATAATACGATAAAGAAGCATTTTTCATTGTTTTTACTTAAGATATTTAAATTTTATTGTTTATTTTTGTTTTATACTATTTTCCATATACCAGATATTAATTTTGAAAGATTTTCAGTGTGAATTTCTTTGTTCTCTATGACACTGTTGCAAATTTAGGTAATTTTGAATCATTGCAGTATCTTGATTCTACGTTAATGATGTAATTTTTGATAATAAACGTAGGAAAAGTACATAAATTGTACTTATGATCAATATCAATCACTAAAAGTATCTTTAGATCAACTAATAGGCATTATAAAGTTATTTGACTGAAAAACAATATTCAAATCTATCGATGGCGGCTGAATGATAGAAAACGATAATGACACATAAGGCTCAAGAAAACGACTAAAAAAAATTTCCAATCAGAAAATTTTTAAAAACGTGCTAAGCTGGCAAAAACTAAAAACTAGCCTACAAAACTGGGACGTATTGAAGAAAAATTCTTTTTTCTTCTCATTGTAAATTAAAATCATAAACTTTAAACTCAATTTTCTCGAAAAGTGATTTTTTGCAAAATTTTCATTTTTCAAACACAATAACTAAAATTCAACTTAAAATATCCGTCTCAAATTTGGCATACATATTATTTATTATATTGTCTAGGTAATGAACCAAAATATAAGTGAAATAATGCTCCATTAAAAAGTTATGTAGCTTTTAAGGTTTGAAAAAAGGCCAAAATTCATGATTTCACACTAAAACTCTTATAATTTACATGTTTTTGATACATTGCAAAACTTTTGCTTCAGGACCTAGGCAATAGTTGAATGATCATATATACTAAAGGATTTATCATTTTGATCATTTCTTTTTGAACGAGAGTGTTTGAAAGAAGGTCAAATTTAGTTTTCAAAGTTTTTTCAAATTTTTAAAAATATATTTAATTCATTTAACTTTTTACTATGATTTATTAAGTTTTAACATAAATGTAATATAAAAATACAAAAATATTTCTTCAAATATCACTATTTAAAAAAAAGGCCTCCGGACGTAGTCGGATATTAAAATAAGTTTATTATCATCGAGAATACACAAGTATATAAAGTTTCAAAACTCCAAAAGAGGGTAAAAAATCGTTTATAAAACTCCATCTTTACAGAAATGAAATAAGTCAAGTTAAAGAAATGAGTGTAAAAATGAACTCCTTTAACACCGTGTGGTTTATAATGAAATGCGATTCCGTGAAACATTCTGCTCGCTGCGCTGATTACTAGTCACCTGAAAACTGCCTTCGAGTTTTATTTATTTATTTTTTGCTCCTTAAATATGAAAATATATTCTTCCGTATTAAAGAGGTTTAATGAGTCATAGAAAACATTTTTCTTTCTCTCCTATAAAATGAACTAATAATGGCATTACTTTCATTTATGTTAATAATCAAACCAGCCTTAGAAATATACTACTTAATATTTGTTCTCTTACTTTCTCCCAATTCTTTTCCCCTGAAATTCATTCAGAAAATAAGAAAAATTCCTTTACGAATCTTAGGAAAAAATGTCTTAAGGGGAAAAAAATCCCCCTAAAGCACTTCCTTTTTCCCTTGCTGATTTCGCTTGGCACAGCAGCAAATGGCCATCTAGGAATCTTTCATCGCTCGTGATTGAGCGCAAATGTTACTGAGAATTTCTTGCCTCAGTACAAGATGCCTTTCTTGTATACTCCCTAAAACATGTAGAGAAAAATAAGCTAAAAGACCGTAAAAGGAACAAGCATCCCTAACGCAGTGGAGGAAAAAAAATAGGCGGAACGTCATACCATGAGTTTCCGAAGGTCGTGTGATTACGCAATAGCGCTGCGTAAGATAAAGAAAACCAAATTTGTAATTTGAATGCCTTTTTTTACCCGATTGATACAAAAATTGGACACAAATCTACAATTAAGTTTAGAAGGCCACTTAAAAAATTTCATTCATCTAAGAAATTTTATTAAGAAGTTATTGCGTTCAAAAGTATGCGATTATACAGACCTACAGACAGTCAACCCTTTGACGGATTTGCCCCAAAATTTGCTACAGACCTACATTCCTGATGATAAAACTGTGGGCCAAATATTATCCATCTAGCGTTTTAAGTTTTTGAGTTTTGGACAGACAGACAAACAGACTTCCCGTGGACGGATTTTGTCCAAAATTTGATAGAAACCTGCAAATTATGTGTAAAGATCACATACCAATTTTCATCTCTCTAGCTCTAATAGTTTTCGACTTTTCGTGTTCACAGACACACAGACAGACAAGCATAATTCCAAAATTGTGTTTTTCGGACTCAGGGAGGTCTAAAACGTGGATATTCGTCAAAATCCCAAGTTCGAATTTTTTTGACGATTACAGTACACTTCGTATACGAGAAAGTAAAAATACATGGGACGAAGGGATTTTCCCAGATTCAGAAGTACTCGCTTTTTACTTTCTCGTATACGAAGTATACAAAGAGAAAGTATTGTAATCGTCAAAAGATTCGAAATCGAGATTTTGACGAATCTCCACGTTTTAGATCTCCCTGAGTCCGAAAAACACAGTTTTGGAATAATGTCTGTCTGTGTGTCTATGGACACGATAACTCGAAAACTATTAGAGATACAGGGATGAAATTTGGTATGTGATCTTTACACATAATTTGTAGGTTTCTATCAAATTTTGGACAAGATCCGTTTATGAGAAGTCTTTCTGTCCGCGTTCAAGTGAGCACTATAACCCAAAAACTTGAATAGCTAGATGAATACAATTTGGTACACAGTTTTATGACCAGGAATGTAGGTCCGTATCTAATTTTGGACCAAATCTGTCAAATGGGTGACTGTCTGTCGGTCCGTATAATCGCATACTTGTGAACACGATAACTCCTAAGCCTTATGGCTTAGATAAATAAAAATTGATATGTGGTCTTTTTATCTTAATTGTAGATATGTGTCCAATTTTGGATTCAATCGGTTGAAGAAAAGGCGTTCAATTTACATATTCGTTAGGGAATCGTCCGTGTTACTGCCGCTCTGTGTATTTTTTCCCCACTCGCGTTAGGGCGGATACGAGAAAGTTTTGGGGAGACCACTCACTGGTTATACCTTGCTATTCAACTTGACTTTATTTCATGTTTGTAAAGATAGCATTTTGCATTCGATTTTTCATTCACTTCTTGATTTAGCAGAGTTCTGAAATTTGGTACTGTTGTGCGTTCCAAAATATTTTTCGGAACCTAAATATCATTTAATCGATTTATTTTAGTTACATTTTGATTTCATATCAGAGGCGCCATCTGGTAGTGAATTTCAAGAAAATTTGAAGGCCAAGTTCCATAATATATATAATAAATGATTATGTAATACAGGGTGGTCATAAATTATTAGACCCATTTTAAAATTTACTGAAAAAACTTATAACGTTACAACTACGGGTTTTTTTAAAATGAGAGCGCGTTTAATTTTTTTCCAGATAGGTAACGCGCCGTTACGGTGGTCTAGGGGGTCGTAAATTATTTAACATGTCCTATTTTTGAGAGCCAGTTTCTGCAAAACTTTTAAAGCTATAAGAAAAATAAAAGAATATCTTTGTAGGGAATTTTACGCTCTTTAATTGTTCATTCACGTGTAGTGTGAAAACTGAATATTTTTCGAGATATTCAAAAAAAACTAAAAAAGGAAACCAGAGAACGAGTATCGGCTTCTTTTCATCGGTAGCCATTGCATTTGGAAATCTCTCGCTGTAGCAAATTTAGAACGGTAATTTAATGGTGAGCCACTGATTTGAAAAAACTTTGTTATTTGCTCTCTCATTTAAAACAAACGTAGTTGTAACATTATCATTTTTTTAAAATTAATTCTTGAAATGGGTTCAATAATTTATGACCACTCTGTATATTAAAGACCAAAAATTAAAAAAACAATAATAAATAAAAAAGGTTTTAAAACACGCTTCTATTAATGCACTGAAAGTGGTAATTTTTTTAAATCAAAAATATAGAGGTCAAAATTAAATCGTAAAAGAGGGAGGTACTAAAAATAATACAATAAAGAAATTAAGCCACAATGAATATCACAAAAAGAACATCCCTAAAGATTCTTCAAAAATGCAAAATATATATTAAAGTTGATAAAATACCAATTGTCTAGGATATCAGCGCATCGATAACGTTATTGTTTTGACCTATATCTTTTTATTAAAAAAAGAAAATTCAACTTTTCAATACCTTAATCAAAGTGTGTTTTAAAAAAGATTTTTTGTTTAAAAATGAATTGTTAACAATTTGATCAATTGTAACAGTCTAAATAAATGATAAGATAGGAAAGCCAAATATTTCTTCTTGTTCGAATGTAATGTTTCTTCATGTTACTGTGTCTCATTATCTTCGCGGCTTGTGGGAAAAGATTTTTGATTAAAAAAACAATGCTGTGGAGAGAATGAAAAACATGAATGACACTCACAGTAAAAGATAAGCGTTACATTCCTAGCTTGTAAAAATAGTGAGCGAGATTCACAGCATTTCTATTCTTATAACGATTTAAATAACCGTACTACATGCATTTACGAAATCATTTAAAAGTCACGTAGTAAGGGAGAGTCACCGAGTGCCTAGATTGGACCGGTATCATAACTTGAATTCTGTTCAATATTTGGGCAGTAAAATATTCAAATTATCTCTATGAGCCCTAATCCGCTTCAAATCGCCCCATTCGCCAGAGACCGGACTCAGGCGGTTTCGGGCGTCCGAGTGAATTTTACGGGAAAAAAGTTGTTCCTTTCTTTGTGCATAATTGATCGTCCAAACTTGGGTGTCGTCCTCCTGGAATTTCTATAAAGAAAGGAAGGATTTACCGGGTTAAACCGGAGGTGGAAAAAACCAGAATAATCGAAAACCGGTTATTTCAAAAACCAGTTATTTTGAGCGGTTATAACCGCCAGGTTAAACCGGAGGTGAAAAAAACCTAAATAATCGAAAACCGGTTATTTTTGCAATAACCGCCATCCCTAGTTCATGCATTGTGTGCTGGTGTGAATTTGAGAATCAAAAATATATTTTTGCTTTAATTGTGCTTAAAGAAATTGGTGGTCCAATCTAGGCAACCAGTTTCCTTGATTGAACCGATGAAACATTTTTTAAGCTGCCTTTTTCCTGATTTAAAGTGTATTTCATAAAAAGTTAATTACACTGTTCTGAAGATAAATAAACTGCAAAAATTCTACAACTTGTTTTTCAATAAAATTACTTTTCCATCACTGTACATTAAAAAATGTCCAAGTAGTCCGAATTATGTATATCTGTGTTTAGATATTTAAATCAATCATGAAGCTAATGAGTATTGCAATCGGCAACACGCGCCTATTGGATCTGCAATTCGGCAGAAATTATTTCAAAAGCTCATGTTTCCTTTTCTATATACAGTCGAACCGTGATATAGCGAACCTCGGGATATAACGAACCCTCGGTTACAGCGAACCTTTTACATGGTCCCAACTGAAGCCCTATGTGAATAATGTATTTTCATACGTTTACAACGAACAGCAAACGCTAGAGACTCGGTTATAGCGAACTGAAAATTTCTAAAACTTCAAACTTCTCACTTTCCCAAAGGGGTATTCTTTACTAATTGTGCTCAAATCAACCCAACTTCTACAAGAGTTACCCCTTTTGCATGAAATACTCTGGTTCAGAGACCACATTCCTCGCCTATTGTATCTTTGTTAGAGTCGCTGCTAACCCCATAAGTGGGACAAAGGAACAATAGACAAGGCTCTTTACAGTTTCTATCTCCCCTCCTCCCCCTTGTGGACACTTGGCCTGGTGTCAACCAAGGAAGGGGAAGAACTTTCTGGTCAGACGACCTAGGAGCAATCACGTGTTTTCTCTGCCATTTTAGTTTAATTGCTTATCATTCTGTGAACTTTGCAGTGACCATGGCTAACGTTGGCAAGCGAATTATTTAATACTTTATTTGTCCTTAATTACTAATGAAAATATTATGTTATTAAAAAGTCTATTATAGAAGTAGTATCTTAGCATGTTAGGGCATTTCTTTTGCAAATACGGATACAGGGAACCTCGGTTAAAACGAACATCTGAGTCGGTCCGTTGAGGGTTCGTTATAACGGGGTTTGACTGTATTTTGTCGATATTTCGCATATAGAGAATTCAATTATCCATTGTAAACACTTACAAAAACATTTTCTCATGCCATACTGTAATTTCATTTGGAATTCAAAATTTGATGATCTCTCCACTGAGTTCATCGCTAAAAGGGAAAATAATGATTTCAGCTGAAAATTTGAATCGAGGTCGCTTAACGAGCCTCTCAAAATATTATACATACTGTTCAGCAACGGATTCCGAGACTACCACTTTTGGACGATTTTACACCGGAAAGGGGTGTCAGGCAACGAGTCATATGAGCGCATTTCTGGAGTTCTTTGTTAGATCACGCTCAGTAAAAGGTAAACTTCACCCTTCCATTCTTCACTTTCCCCCTATTTGGATGAAAATAACTCCGCCCAGCGCATGCGCAAAAGAGCGGAGGGTTTCCGAATCCGTTGCTAAACAATAGAGGGGAAACTAGCGTTTTTGGTCACCGTTCTGTTGCTCAAAAACTGCAGAACATGCAATGTGAAAATTGCAAATTAGAGTGCGGCCATTTAGTTTTGATTTATTCTTCCTGCCTTTATTTTTAATATTCGTTCGGAGGAACTAGTTCCAGGTGAATGGATTTTTATTTCATTTTGTCTTGATTTATTTTATTATGAATATAAATTATTGAATGCTTATTCAAGGAACTGGGACGTTCTCAACAACGAAAATCGACGAAATCCAAGTCGTAAATGGGGGGGGGGATTTTTTTCCAAGTAAAAACTATATCTTGTGTAAAATATAGTATAAATAAAATGAATGTAGTGTTTTCTTTGGGAAACTGCAAAACAATATTTGTTGCTAAAAATATTTGTGTTTTTTTACATATCAAATCGAAAATGTGTTGCGATGCGATAATTGGCAAGTTCATAACCACAAATCAGAAAAAACCGATTGTGAAATTATCATAATGTTCGAGTAACAGTTTAATAATCACAGTATACTTATTTTCATTTTAATGTACCTAAAATAAAAATTAAAAAATTTATGAAATATCATGTAACTTGAAATTCTGAAAAATACATTGTGAATAGTATCTTGAAAATTTATCATTACCCAGATATAAATGAAAACAGGTTTAACATAAGTACAATGCTAATAAATAATCTAGAATAAAACATCATATCTGTGCAATGAATAGAATTTTGTACATGCGTTCATAAATTTGAATGAAAAAAAAACATGTTGTGAGAAAAATACAAAAAAAAAATGAATATTTTTATCATTTGGGCTTCTGTTGTTTACCTTTTAAAAGTTAATTTATGAGCTTTCGGCTTTTCAAACCTATTTGCATTATACATTTTCGGAATCGGGGAAATGTCCCCTATTTTATGAGCCTAAATTGAAAAATTGATTTTTTGCAGGTGCAAAATATCCCAGTTCCCTTCACAAAACATCTAGATATCAGCACCTGACCTTGACTTATATATGCGGCATCCCCAGATGACGGGTTAAAGGAAAGTAAACATATCTCATGGTCAATTTTTAGCCAAGGCGCAGAAAAGTGTCCATGCCTGCCAACACTTCTGGAAAGATATTGTTTTCAAACATGACTATGCGAAATACACAACACTGATCAAATTAATTATTGATGACAGACATCTAATCAGAGATAAAACGAAATTAGAAGAGAAAGAAGTGTTGTAATAACAGATACCGTGCAATTAAACAGACTTTTCAGCAGTGTGCTAAAATATATTGTTAATATTTGCTGGTACTATATGTGAATCCTGAGAGAGATAAAAAGGTTAAGGAATAGCTATTTTAATATTTATTTATACGTTATATCAAAACATTCTAGAATAATTGAAATAATGGGAAAGATAATTGGAAAGCGTTTGGTTCTGCTGATGTCTGAATTTCGTTGATAAGAAAAAAAGATAAAAATTCAAGTTCGAAATTATCATAAAAAGCTTAACATTCTGTTTTGGTTGAGAATTTTATGGCATATTGCTATCTCAGAAGATGATATGCTGATAATTAGAGCGCATGCTTATCGTAAAAAAGAAGCGTGTATTTGAAAGTGTATATATCATCTGGTTGTGTTGTATCGTATCAGTATATAGTCAGCAGGATCACGAACGTATGGTGGCACCACAAGAAAGCTATGGAGAATAAATCTGTAAGTACTAAAATAAGTGCATTTAGGAAGGGAAATAGGCAATATTCTTAAAAAGAAAATTAATTCAATTATTTTTTTATACTTACCCTCCGTTAGCCTCAGCGATCTCTAAGTAGGGATGGCGGTTATTGTGAAAATAACTGTTTTTCGGTTATTCAGGTTTTTGTCCCTTCCGGTTTAACAGCTCAAAACAACCGGTTTTGGAAATAACCAGTTATCGGTTTTTTTTATATAAAAACAAACGTCGTTTGTAGATAAATTTTTTATTAATACTGTTTTTACAAAAAATCTATCCATTGGCCAATATTTATCTGTTCATAAAGACTCTTTCAGTAATCCACCAACCAACAGACGCCTCGAGGATACGGTTGTCGTTGATTGGCCTAAGATGATGAAATTCAAAGCTTCATAAATTGGTAAATTTTAGTCTAATCGAACCTAAAATCGAGCCTATTTTCCGAACCGTTTTTTTTTTGCCCGGTTATTGGATTTAAAAAAACCGGTTGTAACCGGAACAAAAAATAACGGAAAAAACCGGTTAACCGAAACAAAAAAAAGGGTTTTCGGTTAAAACCGTTAGGTTTTTCCCATCCCTATCTCTGAGATCACTTCAGTACGTTATGTATGTCTTCTTGAAATCAGTTGGCAGTGGATTCGCACATTTTTAGCTCTCTTCGAGAAATGGCGATTAACGAAGTCTTTATTATAATCACCCAACTTTAAATGCCGATCTCTAAGATCACCGTGCCCTAGGTCGCAAAGGGTTTCTTCTCTTCAATTTTTATTTTCCTATTTTAAGTTGTATGATATCGTGTTTGATGCAAAATGGATCTAAAGTGGTGGATGAATTTCCTTTCGAAATTGCGAATGATTGGTAAAAATCGGCGCGACTGAAGCTAGTCTTTTTCCAGTTCTACAATGGCCTCTAAAAATTACAATCTTTCCATTGAGAACGATTTGCCAAAAATCTGGAGTGGAGGGGAGGAGCTTTTCCAGCGTTCGGGAAATAAAATAATAAGTAGAAAAAATATATTTTTTAAGTAAATAATTATAAAAATTAAGGATTAAGACTTTATAGATGAAAAATTAGCATGTAATCTGAGAGATCGCAGCGCCTAATAAAGGGTTAAATTAAAATTGTTATTCTGTTAGATCTTACTTTACTCAGATAAGATGGTAGAGCGCCTAATAAAGGGTTAAATTAAAATTGTTATTCTGTTAGATCTCTTACTTTACTCAGATAAGATCCTAGCAACCACGAATCCATCGAGAGTTTAAGAAAGGTTTCTGTTGATTACATGATTCAAAGTTTCACATCCAATGTTTCGGTGTCGGCCCTTTGCAGCTTTATAAGTGTTTGTCAGTCTCTATGTTTTTTTAAAGTAGCCTTTCCTGTGAACTTTTCTGAGTGCCTGAAACAGTGGAGGCTTGTGATATGCCATTGTGGTAGTGCTGTATTCTTTAATCCTTCACTGCGTAGTGGTACATATTATTATTGTTCATACATATTAACATGGTTAATATGTATCACTGAGCAGTGAAGGATTAAAACGACTACATCCGTTTAAGTCACTGCAATTGCATATAGCCTATCCCATAATACGCCTCAAAGTGTATTTTATTCTTCTTGGTGTTGAAAAGCAGAGTCATTTCTCTGGTATAGTTACGGGAATAACCCAGATGGAAAAAAATTATTAATTTATCCTGTTACATCTATTTATAGATCTGTTGTGATATTTTTTGAATAGTAATGCAATTATTGATATTTTTCTGTGCCTCTGCCAGATTCCTCAAGATTTGAAAGTAAAAATTATCGAAAAAATAATTTAGACATCCAAAAATTTCATTCAGATTTCAATACGATAAAGAGATATTTTTAATTAATTTTTATTTATAATTAATTATCCTTCATTTCTTACTTATTTTCACATTTTGAGCATTGGGAAAAAGGTTTCGTAGTGGAAAAAATGTTTTAAACTCCCTTTTTTACATGTTTCGACATTACTTCATTCACTTTAAGAACGTCGTAGAAAAAACCAGCGCTTTGTTACTGGGCCTGCGCAGCGGAAGGAAATTCCGACTGGTGGAAAATACAGAATTTTAAGAAGTTGGTGCTTTCTTCACCTTTCTTTTTATGACGAGAAACATAATTCGGATAGAGAAAAAATTTAAAGACACCCAAGTTTTCTACCGAAGTTTTTCTCTGCGTTTATCCTGAATATTGAAAACATAATAATGTTAAATTGTTGATGGATTTAAATATTGGTGCAAAATTAAATAAATTTGTGATTTAGTTTATACACTCCAAAAAGTTGGGTGTGCTCTAGAGACTGTACAGAGCCGCCTCTGGTCTGAGGTGAAGACTGTCACCGTTAATATTTGCTTTTGAATGTGCGATGGCACCATGTCTGAAACTGGAATTTGAAATCCCTTTTAATATAATGTGTTACCCCCTTGTTAACCCTCCAGCAGTACGAGGTACTTATATCGTACTTCGTATTACATATTTATAACGTGTTGTTTTACAACAATAAATGCTACTTTTATTTATGTAATCTATATTTATTAGCTTCATACTAAAGAGAGATTATATAAATGAAAATTGCTATTAAATTTATAAAAGAACTATATAACTATGAAATACGATGCACAATATAAGTATCTCCTACATACGCGAGACTAGTGCAGGTTTAATTTTACACAAATATAAATTAAAAATCACAAAGAATTAGAAATCCCATTTAATATCTGATTGTAGAGACGCGTTTATAGTAACTTCATAGTTTGAGAGATTACATAATTGTTATCTTCAGAAAATCAGAAACAAGAATAAAGCAGTTTTAAATAAAAAAATAGATAAATGGAAATAAAACTTCACGCATATAATCTTATCTCCTTAACCTATTGACTTACAAAGACAGCAATTCGCCAGTACCAGAGATTAATACTTGTCGACAATAAAGTTAAAGTTAATACCTGTTCGACAATAAAGTTAAAAAGTATACGTGAACAAATAATATAGTTAAAAAAAATTTAAAATATTTGTCAATAGCTGATTTTCTCAAAAAATAAAAAATAAATTATTTGGCGAAACTGGTCCGAAGAATAGTAAGCCAATGGGTTAAGTCGAAGAATCCGAAGAATCAAGTGGTTCGAATTCCGATTTCGCTATATATCTGACATGCGATGATGCTTTAGCCGCTTAAGGACCGTTTTATTTTGTAACCTACGGTAGCTAGGACGAGTTAATTCGTGTTACGTCCTTAAGCGGTTAAATCATTACGTTAGCCTACCAATTTACATGTAGTGAGGCAAATATCAAAATAATTCAAAAATTAGGGGCGTAGCGTAAGAATGTAAACGATTTCAGTTCATTTATTTACATGCAGCTCAGCTGTACTTGTTCGAAAAGTACATTTCGAGATGACTTTGATGTTGTTTCTGTCAAAAGAGGACTAACTCGATAAAGCCAGAAGATCATCTTAATAAGAAAAGCCCAAATCTTTCTGTAACGCTCACTTGGAATTTAAATTAATTGAATTTTTTTTAAAAATTGATTTTAAATTTAATTTTTGAATTTGAATTTTGAAAATGAATATTTATATATTTTATATTTAATATTTTTCCCTTAACCGTTCTCATACCTAAAGGCTCCTTTTACTTAAAGATTTGCATTCATAATTTTATTTTATTTTTCTGTTAGTGGATTTTGCATTATTTTTACTCTGACAAAACTGAAGATAGTGTCAATTGATTCATCAGTTCTGCTTTTCATGCTATGTTTTATTTCTTAATCACTCTGGCAATCTGCATGAGATTTTCGTCAACAACTTTCGTTAGTAAATCTGTGACAATCAGATCCGATATATTACTGTCAAGCGAAGACCCGTTTTAGACGGGAACACATCTTCTAGTATAAAATAAACTTTAAGCGTGGAGAGAATGATAAATACTCTCAAGGAAGTTTCAGACAACTTTTTTTTTTATCATTCATCACATAAACCGATTTCACTCATTATATACAAGAAATGGTGTTTCGTAGAAACTTTGTATATAAACAATCCGATCTTAGATGTTTTGGGAAAAAGTTGAAAATTCATCAGGTCACGTCAGTCGTCATTAGGTCTTCGACCTACCGATAGGAAAAGTTCCCCTCCTCAGTGCCAAGTGAGTCATCGCAACTTAGCTGAGAAAGACCCGATTTTGGTTCCTCCCAAAAGAAGCTGGAAAAATATTCCTATCTTTTACAACTTGTTGAAACATGGAGGTATAGCTGGAAGAATTCGATCTTTCGCATATTTTCTTTATAGGATAAATAAAAGTAAGCTGTTCGCGAGCATCATAACCTAACTCTAATTTAGCAGCTTTCTAAGTTATGAATAGAACTCCCTCCCTCCAAAAAATTGCAAATTCAATTTTCATCAGTAATATGTTTAAGGCTTCTTGAATTTGCGTTAGATTTTCGTAGATCAGATTTTCAAAAATTTATCATTTGAATTATACGCCTTTACAAGTATTCTTTTTTTTTGTTCATGCATTAAAATTAGCTTTTTCCTCGAGCTTTCTAGTTATTAATGTCAGATAATCCAAACGGTTCTTTTTGAACTAGGATTTTAACTTATGTAGACCATATTTAGGACTTCTTTTTTTAAAGAAAAATAACGAATTTTAATCAACCAAAATCTGCCTCTTTTTTTCTAAAGACAAACCGGTTTCTGATAATTAAGCTTTATAAAATGTGCAAACACAAATAGATCAAATAATTTTATCCTAAACCTTAATACCAGTGGCGAATCCGGGGGGGGGGCTCCGGGGCTTCCCCCCCCCCCCCCCATAGCCAAGCCAGAATGCTTGATTTTATTTAAAATGATTACAATTGTTTTTTCCCTTTAAAAAAATAATAAAAACGTTTCAACATTGCTTTCTGGCTATACAGGCTCGAAAATTTTCCTACTTTTGTGGTCATTCAACTTGTATTTGTAGTTTTGACGCGGTCGAAGACATTTTTTGGCTAGTTATTTCATTGTAATTTTTATTAAATTATCGAAAGTATTGTATTGTTCTTTATGATTCTTATTGTCAGGTGAGTAAAGTCTGTAAAGTTAAACAGTTTTGGTTTACTTTAGCCTTGAGGTTTGACATTCGTCACGACGATACCAAATTTTTATGCCCTCAGCACCCCCCCAGACCCGAATCCTAGATTCGCCACTGCTCAATACAATCACTCATAAGCTTTCGTAACACACGTATATTATAAAAAATTCTAGAATTAAATCAACTTTATTTTTAATGGTTTTTAAAAGATACAAATTAAAAATCAACAAAACGGAAAAGTATAATTATCCTCATTCGAACTTACAGGGAAAAAGATTTTCGAGTTTATACAAGGAATAATTTCAAAAAGACCAATTCTGCTTCGAGAATTAATTTGCTAATCTGTGCTGTTCAGCATTTTAATATGCTGGGTAACTTGATTCGAGAGCCTTCAGATACAGAATGCAAGAATGTATGTACAGAACCTATTTTGCCTACAAGATGGTGACTGTTAACCTGAGCTTAACAATATTGTGCTGAATCACTGTATAACTAAAACTCCACTTCGAGGCATATGCGGAACAGATTTACAGCAATCATTGAAATTAACGGAAGTCATATACTTTATTAACCCTGGAACTGTGGCGTCGAGTCAAATTGACTCTTATTCCCTTTCAAAATGCAAAGACTGCGAAGTAACATTACCGTTCCAGGGTTAAGGTACATTAGTTAGCTATTCCTTCTCTTTCTTAGGCGATTTTTTATACTGAGTGTTTACAAAAGAGTACCCCAACTTTAATGGGCTATATGTCCTCAACAAAACAATTAAGCACATCATTGCGAATAGTAGTGAATGAGAAGTTCCTAATTCTTTATTTGGTTTTTTCCCCGCCACTGCTGGGGAACCTTGACGAACTGAAAACGCGAATAACTGTAGCCATCCTAACTGTAATACCAAACTAGCTACAAAAAGTGTGGGATGAATTCTCCTACCGATAGAATATCGCCCGTGTTTCTGGTGGTGGTCACACTGAACATTTATAATTTTATAAACTTTTAAATGTTATTTTTGATTTAATTTGTCCGAAACATGTGTAACTTCTTTTGTTTCGTAATTGTAGCCCTTCAAAGTTGGGGTATTCTTTTGTAAACATCCTGTACATTCGTTTCCTTCGAGTCTCCAATCAAGTCTTTTTTTTGTTTGAGTTGTTACAGTCTCTCGTTCCTTAACAAGCAACACCACCTATTTCAATTTTTTGAAATTTCACAGAGGAAGAAAATGCTCAATTTTTCGCAACCAATAACGAATATTCTTGAATTTTTTTATCATCTGATATAAACATGAGAACACATGTTCCAAATAGATGAGAAAAAAATGTACAGAAATATTCGTTATTGGTTGCGAAAAACTGAGAATTTTCTTCCTCTTTGAAATTTCAAAAAATTGAAATATGTGGTGTTGCTTGTTAAGCGACGATCTTCATTTCTGCAAAGTATGTAATCGTTAGGTGCAACATAAGGTAGCTATAATTCACATCCAGGTGATTTCCACAGTGGAAAAAACCGATGCGTCCTTAAGTTTGCTGACTCGTGCATGTTTGACAGAACCATGTTTATTTTTCTGCTGTTTATACCCAAAAGGAGGATGTTGAGCCAATTTACTTAACCATAGAAGTTAGATTATCATACATAAAAATAGAAAATAAAATAAGGAATCGAATGCAGCAAATTATCTAACAGCAATGCGTTAATGACAAATTAATATTGTTCTTAATGTTTATATATCTTTTCACCAATCATTTCTTTCTGACTTGACTCGACATTTCGCAGCTTAAAACTGAAAAGTAATTAATCTTCATTTAGAGAATTTTCAGTCAAATTTTTGTGAATGAATTCAAATTCATTCATATACGTTTTGGCAACGAATCAAAATTGCTACACCGGAAGTCACGTGACTAAACTGAAGCCAACTTTCGTGACGAGCTTCACTACTTTATAATAGAGAAGAGAAATCATTTTAAAGATATTTGGCAATAAGATAATTTTCGCCCTTTTTCAACTACCTTTTCGTATCAGCAACATTGAAATCAATCATGGTTGAGCCGTAAAAAATTGCATTTCGATTTTTCAGTAACATTTTGAACCGTTGGCACACTTAACAAACATACTATACGTTAAAACAAGAGAGGTTTGCTTTTCCTTCCTTTATAAGATGCAAAAGGCTATTTCTAAACACTGAACGAGAATCCTTAGCATTACACGTGCTATGTCTATTTTTTCCCCTGACCTCATTTTATATTCCTACCGTTTCCTACATTTCATTGTGAATCTTGTTACTATGCTATGTGTTTGGACATATTAATAGAAATTGTGAAAAATTATTTCCAGGGTGGAACAGTGGAACTTGGCTAATTTATTCGAATTCGTCCATAATTTGAATTTTTCTTTGGTCCCTTGAATTTCTTATTAATATAATGTTAAAATATCGTCTATAATTCGAATTTATTTTGGTTAATTCGAAATCAGAGTTAAAAATCGTAAAAAAATATTTTTATTCCTGAATTGCTTTTATTAGTTAAACAAGTTTTGACATTTACGTAGAAGTTTCATTGTATATTTGTTCTATTGAAAGTGTTGTGTATTTTTAACTTTTTAAAGTTACTTAGTTATTAAAATTATTATCTTTTAATTTTAATTATTATCACTTTATTTATTAACTATTTATAATTTAATAAAACTGTCAAATATTAAAATAAATGTTTTCTGCCATTTTTAGCTTAAAGATTGTCACTTTCTCTTGTTGCACGCCTTTCTAGAATCAATTTTTCTTAGTTATTGTGACCCTTCAACTTCAAATTAAACCAGAAAGCCCACTTCTGTTCGTCAGAAATGAATCAAAATCTATGAATCAAAATGTGAGTCTTATCTTCTATTGAAGGAGATGACTGCAGATATGCGAAGAAAAGGTTATAAATGTATAATTTAAATTTCGTGAGATAAATTTTCTACTTTAAAAGTGTAATTTCTTTCCAGCATGATTCTCAGATTTTCGGATTTCTTTCCATCAAGATCGGCAATAGATGAGATTCAAACACGTTTGATTTGTTAGAGATAACTCAGTCACGGTTTGATAAAACTGATACAGGGTCTCATCTCTTATCTAGTGTAGGTGGCGCTTTCCCATTTCAATGATGGCAGATAATTTTTTTCTTCATTCATTCCGCGTCATCTGAACCGCATTCGATGCTCGTCCTTCTACAGAATTTATGAACTTGCATGACGCGTAAGTTACGACATTTGTAATTATTCCTTATAAAAAATGAGAGCATAATTTCTTCAAGGAAATAATGCAAATTTCAGTGAGACAGAAATCGTATAAATTAATTAGCTACGGCATTATATTTTGTACGCAGATGAGCGTGAAATGACAGAAAATAATATCGGAAATAAAAATTTAAAATTATAAGGATTTTTTAAAACTCACTGACTTATTTAGTCCATTAACCCACCGACTTACAAAGGCGATAATTTTTTACAAAGACGAAAATTGAACATATAATAAGCTTTATAAATGAATAATAAACTACAAAATATATAAAAAGTTTTATAGATGTATAATAAATGATTAAAATTTATAATAAATTTCACCTATTATCACAAATTTGTCAATAGAATATTTCCTGAAAAAAATAGCAATTTCGATAATTAAAAAAAATGGCAACCCAAAACTTATCTTATATTTTGCCTTAAAATAGCCAGAGTTAAAGATATTTGTTTGATGAAAGTTTTTATTTATCTACATCTTCTCAATAATATGAGCTTTTAATGTTAAGAAAGATTTTTTTATCAGTGGTAATAGATTTCAAACATAAAATATTAATTTCACTTTACTTTAAATCTCTAAGCACACATCCTTCGAGAAGTGACTGTAAAATTCAAGATGTTTCTGAGGTTTTAAAAATTAATTATTGCAGTTCATTGTGCAGTAAATGATATGAATTTTCTATCGCTGCGTCTTTATTTCACTGTACAAAATTTTCAAATTATCCATATATATGCTTTGATAGTAATTTTTTGTTAAAACAATGAATATCTACTGACAAGTTCTATGCAATAAAAATGAATAAATATTGCTAAAATTTTCCAGCTGTAAGTTATTTGTGCTAAATATTTAATGAACTAAATTTATTTGAATATGTATTAATTATTTTTCTTATTTAAGTCTGCTTGATAAATTTTAGAAGCATCTGTTGATTTACGAATGACAATGCATGGAAAATTTTGCTGAACTATGGGTTATAATATTTTCTTGATCAATTGCGCTAGCATATCTTTCATTTCATTTTTAAAACCATTGAGTTTTCCCCTTTTAACGAATGAAATTCTCACTGACTACTTGATCTGATGCTGCTTAATTTCGTTTACTAGTGATCAGGGAAATTTTATTTTAACCCTCTAAAGGGCCATTTTTTTCTAGTAATGGTATAATAAAATAACTGGGATTGAGGTAAATTTAAGGAAAGAAATTCATTTAGCATATTGGACGACAAAAATTTTTGTTAATTAATATTATTAATTAATAATTAATTATAAAGTCAAGGCACTTCGTTTAGATTTGAGATAAGAAGTTGGAACATCTAGGTTTTTGTTTCAACGAAAATTTGACGAGAACTTACGCCACCCTTAAAAATAGATGAATTTGGTGGGATTTATTCTTCCCACGGCCTTAGAAAATGTTAATGTATATATGAGAAAAATTTATGTTTTCGTTTATATGTTGCTTTGTTTTTAGTTTAAATTTATTAATTATGAAGTAATTTCATTCATTTTTTATTCTCGTAAAATGAAACAAATTTTTTGACTTAACTTAAATTGTATGAACCGCATAAATCCAACTATTTATTTATCCAACTAAGTATTTTGAATCATATACTAAACGGTTTATTTATTTATAGATTTATTCACACAATTTATTCACTTCTTTCCTTTGCTTTTATCCATTATTATTGTCGGTGTGGCCAAGCACAGTCACATTATAACGTATGCAAACAAAACTTTAAGCTTCCTTCTGTATTGTGTTCCAATTTTTTCTTTCTATCTTTATTTACAAGGAAGTTATAGCCATTTGAAATAATTTTGAATTATCCTGTATTATTTTCCGTTCGATTATCCTGTATTTATTCATTTGATTTTCCGTTGAAATTTTCGTGGCAGTCAACGTGTTCAAATAATCTCTTAATATTATTTGCCCACCTGCTTTACTTTTTCCTAGATTTTTTTTTATGAACAGAACACTTTTCTTCTTTATGTCAACACATATATTTGGATTATCCTTCCAAAATACCTGGGAAGTTAGATGGATGAGAGAAAAAGAAAAGCAGGAAACATATATATATATATATATATATATATATATATATATATATATATATATATATATATATATATATATATATATATATATATATATATATAATGGCAAACATATATTTGATAATCATACATTGATTTCTTTATAATAAATCCGCGAATATGATATCTATTTGCAATTTTCGTTTAGGAGCACGGAAAAATGTTATTATTTCTTAGTAATTAAGGTTTCTGCTTACGTTCCGAAAACATTGTTATATAATTAAAAATCCAAGGTTTCCTAAAAAGTCCCTTACGAACTTTATGATATAGTCCATCAGATCAACCTCTTGTGACCACTTCACAGATCCCTACGTTGTTTAGAATATCAGAGATTTCATATCTTTGCTTAACATACAACACCACCTATCTCAATTTTTTTAAATTTCAAAGAGGAGGAAAATACTCAATTTTTCGCAACCAATAACGAATATTTCTGATTTTTTTTCACATCTGGTAGGAGCGGTCCTTTGTTTATATCGGATGTTAAAAAATTTAGAAATATCCGTTATTGGTTGCGAAAATTGAGTATTTTCTTCCTCTTTGAAATTTTAAAAGATTGAGATAGGTGGTGTTGCTTGTTAAGTGACGATATATTCCAACAGGAAGAAATCCAGGGGAGATATCTGTCTAGGGAACCCTTTAGGTACATGCCTAATCCATTGCCTTTCACGTAAAGCATATCCATCAGCTGTACCTTCCCTTGCAACGTCCTCATTTGAAATAAGACAAGACGTGGTATCGATTTTAAAACTTGAATAATTTTTTACAAGTTTGAGCATTTTTGCTAGCTATGATATTCATCCTTTATACTATTGTAATATGCAATGCATTCAGTAGACTTTACTCTTTACACTGGCATATAAAACTCCTTGAAATTTATCATTTATTTAAGTGTAAAAATTAATTTATAAATATGTAGTAATTGGTACCCAGTTCCCCGTCTCAACCCTTCCTTCAAATTTTGAAATAATAAAGAGAACTTATTTTTAGTATATGAGACGGTGGTTCTGATGCTATTTAACTGATACTAAATATCTAGTCCCTGGTACCCAGTTCCCCGTCTCAACCCTTCCTT
>BGPR01000697.1:181130-192561 GCA_013235015.1 Araneus ventricosus
TGGTACCCAGTTCCCCGTCTCAACCCTTCCTTCAAATTTTGAAATAATAAAGAGAACTTATTTTTAGTATATGAGACGGTGGTTCTGATGCTATTTAACTGATACTAAATATCTAGTCCCTGGTACCCAGTTCCCCGTCTCAACCCTTCCTTTAAATTTTGAAATAAAAAGAGAACTTATTTTTAGTATCTGAGACGGGAGGTTCTTATGCTATTTAACTGGTTTCATGGTTAAAAAATAATATTTTTATTGTAGTTGTAAGTGAGAGTGGCATTGATATCTATCGCAACAGTAGACCGATAGCTTCTCAGATGCTCTCAATTGATGTGTAGAGAAGCAGTTGCTTAATCTGATATAAGTTTTTAAAAATTATTTTGTATGCTTGCACATAGATGTTTACATAGATATTCAAGATCATCTGGCATGGATATGTTTTTACTGATGGCACTCCTGGGGGTATATTTTCTTTCCTACCTTTTTTCATGTCATAAATTCCCGTTGATTTAAAATCAATGACACTATTTGCAGTTGATGCTGTGTCAAAGACTTTATTTACCATTTCACCTTTTGGTATTTTTTACTGGGTTTGTTTGTTGCCGCTTTGCTAGAGTTTTGTCTCAGTCGATTTTTATGCCTCTAAACACACAGACTCCAAGCTACTGTTATTGTTTTTATTAATACAACAAAATTCTGTGATACTGACTTACATTACAAATAATTTTCATAATGTGTCCTGAATTCATAAAACATGTCTGACGATTTAGTACGAAAGTAAGACTTTTTAAAAATTTTGCATAAAGATTGAGAAGTACCGTAAAACGGGGTTACTTTGAACCGATTTTCATGACTTCCGACAGAATTTTGAGATTAGTTAGATGTATTTCTCCAAAAGAAAGGCTTTTCTAATTTTTTTCCTCATTGAGGGATTATTAGAGAAATGTTTTGCAGCAAAATTTGGATCATACAAAGATTTAATAATTAATTATGATTTTTCGAAATTTTGATGTAAAGTTACCTCATAGGTGGGGATACTTTGTATTGGTTAATTTTTTTTCAGTATATTACAAATTTTCTGGATGCAATTCTAGATATATTTATTGAAAGCCTGAGTGGAGATATACAAGAAACATAATTTTCATAAATGACTGACTATAATTAACAATTTTACGTCATTGCATTCGGTTAAATCAGGAAGGCGTTTTAAAAATCCTTTTATCCAATTATTGCCAGGTGTGTTATTAGTGTATCTATCTATTACCGCACCACCTTAGCAAGATAAACGTTTATTATAGTTTTAAAATCGATACTATTGACAGTTAAACCGAAGACTACACTTTGCAACGGTCTTTTCCTTCTCGCTGGAGAAAACCAGGGGGTTTCCATGTTTAGTTATATGAATTAGCTTTCTTTCGTAACAAACTGTTTATTTGGGGTACCAAAAAAAATGCTTTTACCTGTTTAAAAATACCCTAAGCTTGTGAAATCGTGCTAAATCAAGCTTCTAAGGTCTCTGGCGAGAACTCCATATACTTACAAGTTCCTAACTTCCTTTTATATACCCTAGGCATATCTGAAAATTAAGAAAACATTGTTCTTCTTATTATTTAATACAAAAATAAATTAAAAAACTAACTGGAGTTGCTGTTTATCACAAATTTCCATGATGCAAAGAATTCCTTTTTTTCGGTGCAAATAATCCCTCCTTTTAGGTGCAAAGTTACCTCAGGTCAGAAAAAAATTAATTACAACTTAACTAACAATAATTGGCATTCAAAACAACAAAATGAAAGCTAGTCTTATTATCTTTCACATTTAAAAGCACTTGCATTCAGAAATGTTCTAGTTCCTTCGCCAGAGGCAGGTTTTTCAGCCCTAAAATGTTCGTTGAAAAATTGACTCATTGTCTTTTCTTTTTGGAACCTCCTGAGTGATTGTTATATATGTTTAAGGAATGAAATGTACTAGTCAGTGTTCCCAAGAAGCTAGTAAAAAATCTCAATCCCTTACCCCTAATCAGTTGATCTCTATTTCACTTTTCACACAAATTTTGCAATGGTGCAAAGTTACCTCCACGAGTGCAAAGTAACCCCGTTTAACGGTAACTACAAAATCATCAAGTTGAAACAAACAGATCAGACTTAAGTTCTAACCCTTTTAGTCAGGTTTTCATCAGTAATATAAAGAATCCCACCAACATTTTCATATACAGGGTGTCTATTCTAAGCGTAGACTAACAGCTAATTCCTAAGCCGCATGTACTTCTAGGTGGGAAATGTTTTAAATGAAGTAAAGAATTATTTTTTATGCTGTTTAAGTCAATTCCATGCCGATATTTTATGTTTCTTTCAATGTATTATGTTATATTGCTTCATTTCTTCGATTTCAATAGATTGTGTTTTATCACTGTATACAAATAGGGTGCTCCCAAAATGTATACAAGCTTTGAATAACTATTAAATAAACAATTAAAACGTATATTATATACTTTAAAGTTCCATAATTCAAATTATTTAATGCAATTATAAAATCCATCTTCAAGAAATTAGATTCCGTCTTCACGCAACATAGCTTTCTTCTGTAATGGGAAATATGGTTCTTCCTTGTTTTATATTCCACACTTTTATTCAACTTGACTTCTTTCACATGTTTGCATAGATTAAATGTTGTAATCGATTTTTTCACTCACTTCCTGGAGTTTTAAAGTTCGTGCACCCGTGTGTTCTCGGTGACAACTCATTATTTCATATTTTCAAACCTTAATTATCAATTAATCGATTGATTCAATTAAATTTTGAGTGGTGCCGCCTGATAGTGAAATTAGGAAAAAATTGATTTCGAGACTCCATAATATTTATTCTTTTGAATTATAAATTAATGACTTAAAATTAGGAAATAATTTCTACTTTTTAGAGCACTAATAAAAATGTGTTACTGCTATTTTTAGGTACTAGCTTCAAGTCTTGAAAATTTGCTTTTAAATTGAATAATTTGATCTTTATTGCATTTAGTCAAGTCTCTGAAATCTTAAGACTATTTTATCCATGGTACTTTAAGAAATTATACACATGGACATGAGTATCTGCTTCTGAACTAAATATGAGAAACGGAAAACTACGTCTGAAACGCTTAGAGGGTTAAATTTATTGTAAGTTGTTTGGCATTTTGTAAAGATGTATGGAGCGCAATTCCTTTTTCGCGTGATTTTAAATGCCTTGACACTGCCATGGAAAGAATTACTAATCCACAGGAAGTTCATGCAGTTATTGATTCTTTTAGTTTGATCAAACCACTTCCTAACACGTGAGAGCAAACTCAGCGTTCATTACGACAGATGTTACATCCTAGAAGCATCAAACTATCACTTGTAAGATGATGAAAACAAAATATGGCGCAATAAATGAATTTTACTGCTTTGTGAATGAAGAACGCAATAATGTATAAAAATAGCCTTCCGTCTTTTTATAGATGCCATAAATGTTATTTTCCCATTCAGAAGATGAAATAAAATAAAAGTAAAAAAGTATTTAAAAGTACGCTTTCATTAGAGTAATAAAAAGCAGAGTTTTTTTTATATCAAAAACCTGGGGGGTCAAAATAAAAACGTAAAGTGCCGCTAAAAATATTCTATTTAAAATGGTATTTTTTATCACATAGATAATATATTTCAATTTTTTAATGAATGAATTCTCTTTCTTATAATATTCACTGTAGTTCAACACGTTCACGCTAGAGTGCACCACCGGTGGGTCACACACTTGAATAACGCACATTTCGGAGCCGGCGGGAACGTGTTAATTTCCTTATCGCATTGTTTTCACCGCCTCACGTTTTTATGCTTTTGTTTTGACTCCCAGATTTTTGATAAAAAGATTTTATACTTTTAGTACACTATAAAAGCTTATAGTAAGATACTTTATTTTTTATTTCTGTTATTTTCTACTTTGTAGTCTTTAATTTTTATAAAAGCTATGGAATCTCGCAATCAATTCTCAAAATCGGTAACAAGTGGCGCTACGCGTATGGAATCAAAATTTAATTAAAGCAATCGATAATTAAGTTCTGAGAATATTAAAATAGTGTATTGTCATCGAGAATATATAAGTGTTGAAAACTCTTGCGCATCGGGAAGTGAGTGAAAACTCGATTGAGAAATTCTATTTTTACAAGCCGGAAATAAGTCCGGTGAAATAAAAGAGTGTCATAAAAACCCTTTTATTAGAAAAATATCAATTTCGTTGAATATTGGAATGAAACAAGATACTGTTCAGATTATATCTCTCGTAAGAAATAAAATATCTATAGATATAAATGAGAAAGTCACTCACTGACTAATCACGAAATGTCCCAAACCACTAAGACTAAAAAGTTGCAATTTGGCAAGTGGTTGCTTCTTGGGTAGTAGGTGCTCACTAAGAAAGGAGTTTTCGAAATTTTAATTGGAACTTCAATTAATTAATAAGTACCTTAAACTTTAAATGTTTTACGCAATAACTTCGGAGCATATTATTGCACAGAATCCATTTTAAAATCTGGTTAATGTTCAAAACATTAGCTTCTCAATGATGCCGATTTCATTTCCACGCGATATTCTCTTTAATTTGAACTAATTTTTGAAATTGTTTTCAAACACGATTTCTAACAATCCTTTTATTGTTTTTAAGTTCACGAATTTCTTCCTTATTTTCTGTTCTTTTACGAATACTTTCTAATTCTTTTGCATTTCAATTATGTCTACAAACTGATTAACCGGAATAATTTCAGGGTTTTTTTTACAAATTCTAGTTTTTAAAATCCTAGTAAGACAATAAAGTTGGATATTCTAACTTCATCTACTAAGTTAACTAAATCTGCAATTATGGATGTATAAATTGTCGTGATTAATGGATTATAGATCTCTTGCAGAATATGGTTAATTATAATATTTTATAGAGAAGAGATTTTTTGCATTAAAGCTATTAGAAGGGAAAGTATTTTTATCCTGAGCAATAAGGTACCGAAAGTGTATTACTACGAGTCGTGGGCATCAGCTAGTCCCTAATATTATCGGAAATATGAACTGAATTCGAACTAAAAAGGCGGGAAAGGACGAAGGCTCCGTGTTAAGCCCCGAAGTTGGCTGAATAATACCTCGAGACGAGAGATGAAAATTCAAGGCGAAGAGGTAATGGAGTCGCACATAAAGAGAGTCTACCTATCATTATGATTATTTTGCATTTGATCGGTGCTTTGGTGTCTTCCCAACGGGCGTCATTCCAGTTGGACAGAAAGAAGTTTATTTTTGTAAATTTGATTTTCGGAACGAAAAAATTGTTACACTGAAGGAGAAATGGAACGAGGCGGGAACCATAACAAAGTAATGAACGATAACCGAACGCACAACTTAGAAAGAAGGATTCGACTCAGGTAACCTATTTGATAATAGACTCCGGAAATGAAAGAGATTGAAACCTTTCACTTCAAATTTTAAGATAGGTCAAATATATTTGCATGTTTATTTAACATAAGCTACAAACCATAAAAAACTGAAGGCATTGTTGAGCATTTCAAAAATAGGCTGCATTAGATAAACTTTTATCTTTCATATATTTTTAAATTTTTGAAATATGGAAGCATTGTTGAGAGTTCCAAAAACGTGCTGCTTTAGATAAACTTCTATATTTATTTAAATATTTTTAAATTTTTGAAATGTACGAAATTTATAAAAATATACATGAATAAGAATAGCTAATTTCGAAATTTCTCCTTCTAATTACCAATCAGTCAAAAAAGCGGAATAAATTCATTAAAAAAATGACTGGACAGTTTTTGGATTTTTCAAAGGCAGCTTTGTAATATTAATCACATTTATGTGTATCAGAAGCTTTTGATTTTAATGCATTTCAACAAATGTTGTTTCGAAAAATAATAGGCAATATTGGGAAATCGTTTTGTTTTAGTTGAGTCAATTACAATTTCGATGAGGCAATGATATAATTGGAAATATTGGGAAATCGCTTTGTTTTAGTTGAGTCCATTACAATTTCGATGAGGCAATGATATAATTGGCAATATTGGGAAATCGCTTTGCTTTAGTTGAGTCAATTAAAATTTCGATGAGACAATGATAACTCACATGATACTAGTTTTGACATCTTCTTGTATCGAAAAGAAAAATATAATAATAACGCGTAGACTGTTACAAAACGGATCATTAGAATTCTTTAAAGAATATTTTTTCCCTTGAATAAATTTTCAAAACATTTACTCAATAGTGAGTTAACGAAAAATGTGAAATACTAAACATATGAATAACATCGGTGCTTTTTCCTTCTAACTATAGAAGGAAATTTGAAAAATATATTTTGCACTACGACATATAACATTCATGCAAGGATATCTGTGGAAGAATGAAAAAACAGATTTTAAATTTCTTTTATGAACTGAAAAATATTTTATTTTAAAATGAAAATAAGGTACAATATTTTTAAAACCTCCATGTCGAGATGGGAAAATGAAAAAAAAAAAACATTTTTAATTTTTTCAGTGAATGGTTAAATATTTTATTTTAAAATTAAAATAAGGTACAATATTTTTAAAACGCCCATGTCGAGATGGGAAAATGAAAAAACAGTTTTTAAGTTTTTCAATGAATGGTGAAATATTTGATTTTGAATTGAAAATGAGGTACAATATTTTAACAAAACCCAAGCCGAGGTTGTAAACAATGCAGTTTCTCAGTGCAATGTATGATTAAGCCTATGAAAAGCAAAGGCCGAAGAAGAATCCAAATTGAGGTGGCTGATTCATTTGATTTTTCGAAACGGTTTTGAAAACTTACAATAGTTACAAACGCTCATCTTGAATATTCAGATAGTACTTAATAGTTTGAATGATCTTAAAAAACCCATTTGATTCACACACTATAAATCATTGAATTTAGAATTAACTTTCAGTGTATGTTTCAGACAGCTTGATAAAGATATTCTTTCAAACACCTGTGAAAATAATTGTATTGTCATTCGTTATTTTGTTTTTATTTATGAATTAATTAATTTGACATTTCGCTTCAACGTTTCGAACAGAGTGGACTTCGAATGCTGGAGCAGCTGCATATTTTATCATGTGCAGCTGTTCCAGCATTTCGGAGGGTTACTGTGGTCTCGTGGGAGAGTCTTGACTAAGGATGGCGGTTATTCTGAAAATAACCAAATTTCGGTTATTCAGGTTTTTTCATCTCCGGTTTAACCTGGCTGTTATAACCTCTCAAAATAACCGGTTTTTGAAATAACAGGTTTTTGGGATTTTTTTAATAAAAAACAAACGCCGTTTGTAAACAAAATTTATTATTAATACTGTTTTTATAGGAAATCAATCCATTGGTCAATATTTATCTCTTCATAAAGACTATTTTAGTAATCAGCCAACCAACAGACGCCTCGAGGAAGCGGTTATCGCTGATTGGCCTAAGATGATGAAATTCAAAGCTTCATAACTCGGTAAATTTTAGTCTTATCAAACCTAAAATCGAGCCTGTTTCCCGATCCGGTCTTTTTGGCAGGTTATTGGATTTAAAAAATAATCGGTTGTAACCGGAGCTTCAAAACTTTCTTAAAATCATCCTGTATATCGCAAAATAGTAGTTAATTTTAAGAGCACGCTGAGTCATGTCTGTTATTTCATACTTTAACATTGCGTGGATCGTTATTCTATGAAATAACTAGTCAAAACATAGAATGCAAGTGATTTTGACGCTTTAACTGATTTGATCAGTCACATTTCATGATAAAACTAGGCATTCTATGCAATAACGGATGACATACTTTAACTACAACATCTACAGATATGCGTTTGGTATCTTTCTTCTTAGAATCTATCCAACTTTAATATAATGCTGATGGAATTTTCAAAATCTTATTGCGTTTTTAAGCTATAAATTAAAAATAGCTCCAAAGTCGTGGTTATTAACTTCATTTCTTTCTCTTTATTACATACATTTTCTTAGTTCAGCAGTTGTCAGAGGGAGTTGGACCATCGGATAAACAGAGTGAAGAAACCCACTATTAATTATAGAAGAAGGACGACAAAAATGGGAGAGGTACAAATATTGACTAGATCAGTTCATCCCTTATTAAGTGCCGCAACTTAGTAGAAACAATGCGAAACGTTTCCTATTGAGCTAGCCGCCATTACGTTAGTGTTGTCTGTGCTGTTGTAGCTGTAACCACGTATTTATTACGAGCATTTTTGCGTTTTTTTGGAAAGTGTAAATTTCGGCAAGTCATCTTATCCTTATTATTTTCACACTTAAATTTTATTTCTTAGTTTGTGATGCTTATGTGGGCTAATAGCGCACATTTAGAGGTTTATTTTCGTCTATAATCCATCCATGTTTCGTTTCTTGGATTCATATTTATAATCGCCCAAAACAATTGTTCAGTAGGCGATAAATATGGAATAGTATCCCATATTTGTAAACTATTTGCTAAAAGACACTGAAGAATGGGCTCACGCAGAATGTGTATGTTGGTTACTCTAGTGGAAGTTCCGTGTGCGCTTGTTGTAAAGATTAGAACTTTTTTTGTAAAAATTAGAAGAATTTTTGTTTGTGCTCTATAGATTATCATTTATGTGTAATATTTTATTCATCTGAAATGTTCCTTTAATTAAGCGTATTGGGGCCGCGGTGGCCTAGTGGTAAGGTCTCGGCTTTGGGGCCGGAGGGCTCCAGGTTCGAGACCCGATTCCACCGAAGATCCGCCGTGTATGGGGCCTGTTGCACGCTAAATCATACGTAGTGGCCAAACGCTCTCCCGTTGGTGTGGCGTGGAAGTTTGGAGAGGGGGTGCCAGCTCAGGTGTCGTCCTCGTCATCTGACCGAGGTTCAAAATTACGAGGTCCGTCCCAAAATAGCCCTCGTGTTGCTTCAAAACGGAACGTTAATATAACTAAATTAAGCGTATTATATTACGTATGTGGAAATTAGGTTGCAGGGGAATAAAATCCCGGCTGTAGCAAACAATTCTATAGGAAAGGGTGGGTGGTTAAATCTCAAACCCGCCAACAGGTAAAAAAATACTTCATCTAGGTAACACTCTAGGGTAAAATGCACCAAAGATAAAGAAGGAGAAACAGTAGTTAAAACTAAATTATTTATTTAAGAAAACATAATATGAGATATTTGTATTTACATTCTGTCGTGGTAATAAGAAGTTCAATATCTGCACGAAGTGCAACATGATCGAGGCCACTCCGCAACATCTACTTGACTGTGTTGCCTTGGTGTATGATGACCTGCTCAAGCGACCGGATTTCGTGTTGGAGGTGATGAAGGCGAACGACCTCATGGATCTGATCTGATTCAGATCAGAAGGAAGAAGAACATCTGGTTGAACAAAAGAGAGGTTTAGGCATTATTAGTTACTTAATTAGTTCTATGTTGTACTTAGAGAAATATTAACTTACAATACTCCTTACTCAAATACAAAAGAACAGTAAATCATTGCCAGCTGTCGTCGTTGGGATCAAGGGAAAATCCCTGTCGCTAGCCGAATTGCCAGAATGCCTAAATCGTTGAAAGTTCGAAGTGTTCTCCCGATAATTTGAATATTGTTCTAAGCTTTAAAGACGGAATTCCCACCGAATCACGTGGTCCGTGAGGCATAGCGCGTGATCGTTATCTTTCGATATTTTTCTGATGACTTAGCGTTTATTCAAATGAGCTCGTTCGGAAAGTGAAAAAATATTATAAGGAAGGAATTAAAATTACGCTATTAAGCTAGGCGGGAAAAATACAATTCCCAGATATATTACTTTTCTATTAATAAAAAACTTAATTACATTTCCCCCATTTTTTGCCCATTTCTATTAAAGATTTTTAGGTATTCCATATTTGTCACCCATTTATATATTTGAGAATTTTACACCAAACATGTATATTTCTAAATATTGTTGTTTTTTTTCAAGTTAAAAAGAAAATATTTTGTGTGCAGTTAGTAAACAGTTCACTGATGAATTTAACAATGAAGAATTCTAGTTATAAACATTTTGCCAAACGGAAATGGTATTCCATATTTGTCTCCCTTTCTCTATAAAAATAAATTTATTTTCGGTTAACGCTGAAGTTGGGTGTTTTATTTACGTGGGAGTTTTTCTTGTTCCTATTATAAAACTGGAGGTCGAGTTCTGCTCTAGATGATACTTAGGGTCTCGGAGGCTCGTAGTAAGGTCTAGGAGCCAGAAGGTCCCAGGTTCAAAACCCGATTCCACCGAAGAACCGCCGTAACTGCAGCGTACATATTAAATCAATCGGGATCAAATGCTCTCCCTCTGGCGTGGCGCGAAAGTTTAGACAGGGGTGTTTCCGGCTTAGGTGACGTTCTCATTATCTGACAACGGAGAAAAATCGCGAGTTCCGGGGGTATGCCAGTTGTGGATAATTGTGTTGATAAGATTGAAACTTGCACATTTCCTGGTACCCTAAATTGGCCTTTATGTTGCTTTAAAACGGGACGAAAATATAACGAAGCTAAATCTAGATGGTATTTTCGACTCTTTTAGAATCAGGAAGGAACCCAACTTGATGCCCACAGCGGTACGATTCAACATAAGTTTCTTGTGAAGCCCTTTGATCTTACCGATGAACTGGCATGATTTCTACGGTTGAGCAGTTCCCCGCTAGAAGTGCAACAATGGAAACAAAGTACGCCCGCACCAGTTAATTATTATTGGTGATTGGGAGTTATGATTTACATCAGAAACGCATAAAGCAGGGTTATTACTGTATTTAAATCACAAATGAGACTAAAATAACAATAATGATTCGTTGTTACAAACTTTAGATTTGGTAGAAAAACGAAAGCGTTGTCTTTTGTTCGGTTGATCTTTCTATAAAGTTTTTACAGCAGGCCTTTTGAGACAGGAAGGCAACAAAATTAGTTTCTAGCAGTAACGTTAAAGAACGTTTAGAATTCAAAATCGCATAAAATATTTACTGTTTGGTTTGAAAATTATATTCATTTATCGTATTAATTGAATAGAATCAGTGTTCCTATAATGGTTATTCTTTACCAATCTTGAATTGGTTCCACAATTGACTAGAAATAGTACCATACAGACATTCCCATCCTGTCGAAGCGCCAGGGTGCACTGAATGACTGGTTGCCTCTTTACCAATCTTGAATTGGTTTCACAATTGACTAGAAATAGTACCATACAGACATTCCCATCCTGTCGAAGCGCCAGGGTGCACTGAATGACCGGTTGCCTCAGATAATAATAAAGGTACTGTGATCTGCACAAAATAGCCTACATTATGGAGCGGTCCATGCCTAATCCCCTATCGATGGATGTACGCCCCCTAATCCCCTCGCTTCGCTATGCCACTGAGTTCCCCCCTCGACTTTCTCGTATGCGGACACAGGTCGCGGTGGCCTAGTGGTAAGGTCTCGACCTC
>BGPR01000697.1:192571-221519 GCA_013235015.1 Araneus ventricosus
GGACGGCTAAAAATTAAACCAATGAAACCAGTATTGTAATCATTCCGCATTGACTTATAAGGACAGCTAAAAATTAAACCAATGAAACCAGTATTGTAATAATTTCGCATTGACATATAAGGACAGCTAAAAATTAAACTCCGTAATAATTAACTATTAAAGCGGTATAGATATTAAATAGCAAGTATTAAGTTGAGGGAAAAAATTCTTTAATTCCTTGTGTCTTCTTGCTTCCGCCATTATCAACTTTGACCCCCCACAGGTTGGGAACCTCTGTCCTGTTACATAAATATTCTTTTATTTGTGTTATCTTTATAGCCATTTCAAATTATATACACAAAAAGCAGATCTAAGACTGCCTACGGTCGTGATTCAGCATCAAAACCAGAAAGTAGATGAAACGTACAATATCCTAAGAGGTTCGCTCCTCGTAGAAAACTGGTTTCTTAAGATATAGATCGACGGAAGTGTAACAGATACAAATTGCTCTTAATCTGAATAATTTCGCTGGGAATTTTCTCGATTTCATGCTGAAATGAAGTTGTCGAAGAGTTGTTAAATAGGTATTGCGATGAACCAAGAAAGACAAATGCGTTATAAATTCATTTACTTCCATTGTTAATTTTCAATTACGTATTTTTCGATTATCCTGTGTCTCGTCGTTTTTCAATCTATAAATAACATCATCATTGCCTACCTTTTTAATTATTTCGATACCCAGATAAAGAGGGCGACACAATACTGCAAATAAAGTAGCGATGTTTGGGGATTTTTTTCTTTTTCAACAACATATTGCGATCTCCGGGATTTCTGTAATGGAAGAGTTACGTGGTTTTCTGCATTACAAAATGAGACGGCTTGTAAGTAATACGAAACCAAATTTGTTCAAAATTCAGAATTTTGTAAAAATAATTTGTTGTGATTTTTTTCACACTCGTCGTAAATATTTCTTATTCGTAAATCCGAAAAATAATAATTTTTTTTGCCACGTACTACTTAAGTTTTTCCTGAGTTTCAAATTGTGTAATTTTTTAAATAAAAATCAATTCATAAATAATAATATCAATTAATTCGTAATTATTAATGTATATACGCATATAACTTGAAACGTTTACATTCATATAACTGATTTTTAAAGTTAAATTATCTACTTCAATGACTGAAAAATTCAATTTAATATTTATTAAGCGAATCGTTTCAACAAGCTGAAACTTCAACCATACAAAATTTAATCGTTTCAGTGAATGTATATAATTTTTATTTCATTGTTTTATGTAAATAGTTTATGAACTTCGCGTATGTGAGTAGTTATAATTAAAAAAATAAGAATCATTCAGTAAAATCTACATTAGTCAATATAAATTCAATAACATATCTTCAATTAAATATCTTTACTTTGTATTTTCATTTTTCATCATTAATTCTATTTGTAATAATCGAAGCATTCACATTTTAAGTTGCTAGAAAAAAAATGGCTTTTGAAAATGCTCCAAATTTTAGGTACTACTTAAATGACCAAATTTTTTAAACTTTAATATGGGTCACTCTACTTTGTCGGGTTGAATGAAATCGAAATGGATAGATAAAAAATTTTAAATAAATATAATAAAAAAAATTTAAAAAACCCACTTTTATTAGTCCTTTCAACACTTAATTTCTGTATTCTAAAGATTTGTTGCTGATATTTCTTCCTTGCACCCTTTCCTTGCATTTGTCATGCCGCGTGCGACTTCGTATTTTCTGCTGTGTTGTGAATCCCGTTTAACCTGCGTTTATACGCTTTATTTAATATGTATCCCTTTTTTTCACTAAAATCATTGGCAATCAGCTGCATGTAGCGGCCGCCCTTTGCATTTGCACCCAATATTCTACTGTAAAAATGACTTGATCCTGTATGCCTGGCTTATCCTAAAAGCTTGTCTAAGCACTTTCGCACGAGTGCGTGGATGAGAAGTCGCCGTACAAGTTAGCTGGTTCTCGCTCCTGGACGTGGGTACATTAATGGTGGTGTGCCTGGTAGGGACCATCTCCGAAGACGGGTCGTACCCCCGTAAAAGTGGGAGGAGGATAGATGCATGAGCCGCTCCTAATGGGGGCTATTTTGCGGTCGACTTCAATGCCCGATTTTCTGTCGCGGCGGTCGGTCTTTCATCGTTGACCCGGATGCTACGGCAGATGGGGGGTGTCTGTTTGTGTGACGAAGAAAACCAATTTTGCACTTTGGGCCTCTTTCCTTTTACTAATTAGATCCAAAACTTGACACAGATCTGCAATTGGATGACAAAATACATACCAAAATGCATTTATCTAATCTGTTGCGTTTTTGAGATATCACTTTCACATCCTTGCGAATATATAGACCTACTGATGGTCAAACTTTTGACACATTTGCCCCAAAATGTGATCCATATCTACAATTTTGGTGATAAAACCAAATACTAAATTTCAACCATCTAGCTCCTTGCGTTTTTGAATTATTGCATACATATACCCTTTCTGAGTTATCGCTTTCAGATGGATAGACAGACCGATATGCAATCGGTACTTGGCCGGATTTGGTTCAAAATTTGAGGAGGTCTACTATTCTGATGATAAAATCATATACCGAATTTCATTCTTTTAGCTTCTTGCATTTTTGAGTTATTGGGTTCACGTTCATACGTACGCACAGACAGACGGACTTCCCGTGGACGTATTTCGCCCAAAATTTGACAGACATCTACAATTTTGGTGTAAAGATAATGCGACCATACGTCCCGTCTTGAACGGGACTGTCTCGTTTTTAGGTAGTCTGTCCCCTTGTCCTCAAGTACAACTTCGGGACGCCGAAATGTCCTGTTTTCAGAAAAAGAGCAACCACCCGTAACAATTTTTTTAAAAAGGCGCGAAAAATAAAAAAACCAGCAGGAGTGGTCTCCCCTAAACTTTCTCGTATACTTCTCGAAAAAGGTGCTGTTTCCCCTCCCCCCGCGTGGATAAAAAAAATCGAACCTATTGTAACCCAGGATCCAATGACTATCAGAAAATATTTAGGTAAAGAATCAAATTCGAAGAGATGCGTTCCGATTAAATGAATACCGATTTCTACTCTTTCTTGGCTCACGGACAATCCTTCCGCGTGCACAGATTGCTACCAAGTACGCATGCGCATGGAGAATCGGATGAAAAAAAGCGCCAAGCAGGAGTCAATAAATATCGTGCACAGAAGATTGCGTTCAATACGTATGCGCGTGGAGATAGCGAACTCGTTGGAGATGCACTTATACAGACCGACACACAGTCAACCTTTTGACGGATTTGGCCCAAAATTTTATACGGACCTACATTCATGACGATAAAACTGTGTACCAAATTTTATCCATCTAGCTATTCAAGTTTTTGAATTATAGCGTTCGCATGACCGCGGACATACAGACAGACAGACTTCCCGCTGACAGATTTTGTCCAAAATGTGATAGAAACCTACAAATTATGTTTAAAGACTACATACCAAATTTCATACCTTTATCTCCAATAGTTTTCGCGTTATCGTGTTCACAGACAGACATAATTCCAAAATTGTGTTTTTCGGACTCAGGGAGGTCTGAAACGTGGAGATCCGTCAAAATCTCGAGTTCGAATTTTTTTCACGATTACAATACTTTCTCTTTGTAGACTTCGTATACGAGAAAGTAAAAATCTGTCGGTAGTGCCTATTAGAGGCATGTGGCATGTGCAATACGTCTTATGCACATGCGAGTCGGACAGGAACATGTCAGTTCGTACCTACTTCTAATTGCATTACACCGCAATATGTGACGGAATCGAACACTGGGAAGGTTTCAACATTTTGTGGAATTGTTCAAACATTTTCACCTCAATAATTTGAATCACGGAAACTTTCGTATAATTATTTAACATATTCAATGTCTGCTCAGCACTAATGCACCCATAGAAAGTATCTTTTTTTACTTTCCCGTGTACGAAGTATACAAAGAGAAAGTATTGTAATCGTCAAAAAATTCGAACTAGAGATTGTGTTGAATCTTCACGTTTTAGGCCTCCCTAAGACCGAAAAACACAATTTTAGAATTATGTCTGTCTGTGTGTCTGTGAACACGATAACTCGAAAACTATTAGAGCTACAGGGATGAAATTTGGTATGTGGTCTTTAAACATAATTTGTAGGTTTCTTTCAAATTTTAGACAAAATCTGTCAACGGGAAGTCTGTCTGTCTGTATGTCCGAAGTCATGCGAACACTATAACGCAAAAACTTGAATAACTAGATGGATAAAATTTGGTACACAGTTTTATCGTCATGAATGTAGGTCTGTATAAAATTGTGGGCCAAATCCGTCAACGGGTTGACTGTCTGTCGGTCTGTATAATTTACTATTGAAACCAATCCGTTATCTGCACGCGCATGCGTACTGGAAGCAATCTTCTGCGCATGCGAAAGGAGCGAATTACGTCAGTTTGTCCTTGAGACGGCAAGAGTGAAACCTAGCAGTGTGCGATAGATATGCGTTTTAATCGGTGCGCATCGCTTTGAATTTGATTCTTTACCTAGATATTTTTCACAATCACTCTAATGAAAAACCTTCTGATAGTCATTGGATTCTGGATAACAGTAGGTTCGAATTTTTTAGCCACGCGGGGGAAGGAGAAACGACATCTTTTTGGGGAAGTATACGTGAAAGTTTAGGGGAGAACACTCCCCCTGGTTCTATATATAAAAGGTGTGGAAGAGCGAAAAAACACAGTCGCAATTCTTGAACAGCGTTAATTGCCAAAATAAATTTTATGAAATCCTGTCCAGAAATTCATTTTTATTTGAAACCAACACCAAATATTTTTAAGCAAAAATTTATTCTTCTGAAAAATATAAGAAAACATAAATTATTTATTTCCACGGGTTCATTCTGTCCTTTTCCTTAATAAATAAAAACTGAAGAAACATCCGTTTTCTTGAATACACATACGGGTTTCCTAAAATTAATACCTAAATGTCCCGTTTTGAGGGAAAAGATAAATCATCACGTTATGTAAACAGGCCAAAATTTAACCGCCTAGCTGGTTGCGTTTTTGAATGATCGTGTTCTAGACAGACAGAAAATAATTCAAAATATGTGTTTTTCGGACTCTGGAAAACTGAAGAAATGTCAGTTTTCTTGAATACACATACAGGTTACCTAAAATTAATACTTAAATGTCTCGTTTTGAGGGGAAAAATAAATGATCACGTTATGTAAAGACCACATGCCAAAATTTAACCGTCTAGCTGGTTGCGTTTTTGAATGATCGTGTTCTAGACAGACAGAAAATAATTCCAAAAATGTGTTTTTCGGACTCTGGAAGGTCGTATCTGGCGGCTTGTGTATAGGGACTGCGGTAACTTTTTTCATTGTGTAAATTTAATCAAGCTATATTATTTCTCACACACACATTGAATACTTAAATCTAATCAAATTTTACATTAAACGATTTTGTTCTGCAAATAAACCGCGAGTAAAAACTGAGGCAGAAAACTAAATTCCCTGTCTTATTTTTTCACTACCCGAAGATTATGCGCAAAGGTAAAAGTAACTACAAGTAACTAGAACTGTCTAGCGTTGCAGCACCGAATTCCGCCTGCGCGCATGCGTAATTACTTTCCCCTTCCTTCTCCTACCATTGTTTTAAGATGAAGGGGAAACTGTGGGATCCGCAGCACCAGATAAGATAGAAACGGAGTTTCAAGTATTTTTCCAGCGCGGAAATTTTTTCGCGAGCCAAAACTTTCAAAATAATTAAGGAAATGAAGAATAATTAATTATAAGTAAAAATTTCATTGAATAAAGTTTTTATGCTAATAAAATTTGAATGAAATTGCTTGCAATCCGAAGGATTTTTTCGATATTTTTAATTATAAATTCTGATGAGAAATTTTCTGAGATACATATGTATTCAAAATTTACGCCCCCCACCCAATATTCTGTAGCATCCTATTTAGGATGATGATTCATAGTTTAAGAAGCCTCGATTTCAAATAAAACACGGTTTTCTTCAAAGAACAGAATTTCTGAAAGAATATTGATAAGTGTATTCCCATTTTAAAATATTCCACTGCACGTTTAGAAAGACGCAATAGAATAAATTACTCTTTTTTTTTTCATCTTGCCATTCCCGTTACTACATATTACGTCAGAACTTGTGAAGTCTGGTTTTAACATTAAAATCTGGTTTTAACATAAATATTTTCTGACGCACACAATATGAATCGGGATAGGTTACATATCGCTTTTTTTTTATTTCAAATGTTAAAACGTTTTCTTAATCGTCATACATCGTCAAGGTCAATGTTTTTAATCTTTACATTGGAAAGAAAACAAGAAGAATGGGTTTTATTTTTAAGTAATTTTTAATGATACTAATAAATAGTATTCTCTTATTCTTATTTTCATATTAATTTATACTATAACATTTTTTCTTGTTAATTGATTAGAACATTATTTAATACTAGCCGCCTTCGGCGACCAGCTTGTTCGCCGAGAATATGATTTCAATTGAATCTTGCATCATGGTCCCTTTAACAACGTAATTTTAAACTTCAGGTTGTGCTAGATATTTAGCCTATATTCTTTTATTGGCCTTGCGTCTGTTCTGTTCATTGTTTACACAAATGCCCCTGATGGATTATGTCATTCAACATCTAATTGCAAGTTATTGGCGCCATCTTCACTTTCTTATTCCGCTTGCAAAACAAGCATTTGATTTCAACATTAAAATTCTCTAACACATTTTATGGGCAGCGGCATTTTCTGAATTTAAGCATGCTTTAAAAAGAATGAAAACATAGCAACCATAATCATTCAGCATACTGGATATATTTCTTCATATACCTAATATCTCAGAGAGCTTGATTTACAGATTTCACAAAAATTTTGATGAAATAAAATATGAAAGCTAAATGTATTACGATATTAACTCAGCTTTCAACATTGAAAGAGAATCAGGCAATTATATATATGTGTAAACAATGAAAACGGTTTGAATTGCATTGCAACAATGAAAAGTATTGTAGTTCATTATGCCAAAAAATATTTTTAAAAAAATATTTATTAAAATTAGAAAAAAATTTACAGCAACTTTATTGATATAATTGAAAAGGTAATTTTTTGCATTTTCCGATGGCGTAAAAATGTTTTTTGTGCTGTAATATTTTCGGAAGTTATTAAGAAAAAATGCCAAAATTTCGCTTAATTTTTAATAACTTAAAATTCTAATTAAAAATTTAAAAAAACGGTTCCGTTGTGCACATTCCCACCCTCCAAAGTATATTTGAGCCAAATTTTGTAGCTCTTGGTCCAGCGGTCTTCCCTGTAAAGGACCAACACACACACACGGACACACACACAGACACACATTCTCCTTTATTATTAGCAGAGATTGTTACTTTATTGTTCAGCCGCAGCTGTGTGAATCTTTATAAATGTAGTAAGGAATACAGGAAAAGGAAATAGAAAACAAATTCTGAGTTTTAATTTTTTATTAAAATAAATTTGTTAAAATGTTACCTATTACAGTGAAGGATTGATTAAAAGTTACAGCACCCCCAAGAATATACAGGGTTCCCACTTATATCCGTTACACCCCCCCCCTTAACTTCTAAACGGTGACTGCTTAGGTCATAAAGTTGGTGTCTAGGTATAGTAAAAAGGCTATGCGCTACTCGATGAGACAATTTACAACGCCATCTATCGGCAAATTTTGGAATTAGCGGTCCTATCTCGATAACAGTACAAGATACGGGAAAAAGGTCAATTACAAAATTGTAGAGAGTACAAAAAGATACCTTGTACACATTAATACGAAGAAATGAACGTTTAATGTGCACATTTGTTTGTTCTCGATTTCCGAAACTGTGACGTCTCTAAATGGGTTGAAACGAGAAAATACAATGAGTTATCACAATATACCTTTATTTTTGGTGTTCAAAGTACTCTCCTTCATCTACAATGCAGATTTGAGTCCTTGTTTAAATTTCACTTTGCACACGTTTTAGCATATAGTTGGTGTGTCAGCACAAGCAACAGTAATACGCCCTGCAATGTTGGCGGAAAGGTTCATGCACCTGCTGTTTGAGTTATTAACACAAGAGAAATTATAATGGGGTCATTTTTGCCCGAAAAATAAGATTTTCTCCTTTTATTCGTGTCATATGACGTCAAAATTTCCAAAAATGCGAGCAAACAAATGCGCATTTTACACGTTTTGTTCTTAGCATTATTGCACTCAAGGTGTCTTTTTGTACTAAATCGAAGATGCTCTACAATTTTGTAATTGACTTTTTCCCGTATCTTTCACCGTTTTCGAGATAGGACAGCTAATTTCAAAATTTGCCGATAGATGGCAGAGTTGTAAGTTGTCTTATGGAGTAGCGCATAGCCTTTTTGTTATACCTAGACACCAACTTTATGGCCTAAGCTGTCACCGTTTAGAAATTAAGGGGGGTGTAACGGATATAAGTGGGAACCCTGTATAACACGAGCCGTCACTGTCGTAGATATTCTTCAAAATGTCGAGGGCTAATTTTTTGACTACTACAATACTTTCCATCCATATACGTGAAAGTAACAAGGATTACTTCGGGACGTCATTTTGAATCGCAGTCATAACGCGAGGATCCACACCTACGTCAGGCGATTGACACACAAAGGGATGTGACGTCCACATACCTGCGATGGAATCCTTTATGGCTTATATCAAAAATGCTAAAAGAAATTTACCCAGTATGGATCACAACAAGCAATAACAACTACGAAAACTAGGTTTAGTAGTCACATTTTGGTGTGGCGTTAGTAATAGATGTGTAAGAAATGAAAACTTTGAAAGCAAAATCTGTTGACTTTATCACCCATAATATTTTCCTTTTTTCTCTTGAATGTTTCGTCGTCTATTTCGATGCCAATAAATTTCACATTAAGTACCGAACATCAACAAAAATCGAAACCTTTCTCGAAATTGAAAGAATATAAAATTTAGATTTTATCACGAGGTCTGCGAAAGGGATGAGTTTTCTGTTGATCTTCTATGTTTTTATGGTAGATAAAAAATATCGCTTAGAACCGCACTGCACGTGATTGTTGAAGGGAAATAACAGTGCAGAAAATGTACCTTTATTATTAGCTAGTATTTTATTCTCAAAATCCTTAACGCGATCATCTCTCTTTAATAAGTGATATTATATACCACCTCTTAATATGAAGACCCGTTTTTCTATTGAAGATCCTTTCATTCCGGTAGGTAATTAGATTTTTAGTTACAGTAAGAACATTTGTCCGATTTTTACATAATTGTATTCTACTGTATTTGTTTCAGGTTTATAAAAATGGAATTTCGTAATCGATTTTTCAGTCACTTCGTGATGTGTTAGTCTTGAAATTTTGTACACTTTTGTCTTCTCGATGATACGCACTATTTGGATAGCTTCAGAACTCAGATATCAGTTAATAAAATAATGTAATTAAATTTTGATTTCATGCGAGTGGCGTCATCTGGTGGTGAATTTGAGAAAAGTTGATTTCGAGATTCCATAATTTTTATAACAATGAATTTTAAATTAAAGACTAAACCTAGAAAATAATTAAAATAATTAAATTGTCTACTCTTTAGTACACTAATAAGAGCGCGTTTTTAAAACCTATATTTATTGTTCCATGTTCATTTCGATTTCTAAAATAATGCTGGTTTATAACACGAGTCTTTTCTTTGCTGATTTATATCTACCATTTTCTGCTTTCTGCAAATTTGATTCTTAACTTTTATGTAATTCTGATTAACTGCATTTCAGAGATGTATATTGTTGAACAGATTTTCTAGAACTATCAAACATTAAAAACTGAAATGTTATTATTGATTTCAAAGCAAAAGTGCCGAGTTTCCTACTTTTGGCCATTTCACGCGGTTTTTGGTTATACCAAATGCAGATATATTCTTCTCATTTTGCTACATCTTGTTTCCGATTAAATAAATCTCCGAAGAGCAACACATCACAGCCAGAAAGGATTCAGACACTCAAGATCCAAAGGCAAGCATTTGTCTTTTCCTTTCAAAATCCACCGTTTTGTGCAGTTCGGATGGATTTTCATGTTCTTGTCCCGTTATGTGGTGCAAAAGATTTGATCCACCCAGTTCCCATTAGATCTGTTACAGTTTCATGATTTTTACCTAAAGTTATCTACAGTTTCGAGATTTTTACGTACAGTTATCTACAGTTTCATGATTTTTCTTATTGGGTAGCTACAGCGGAGTAAAATTCTATAAACGAGATTAAGGAATCTATGAAAAATAATCGGAATAATTTATTTTGAAGTTTAATTTTTAAATAAAATTAATTAAAAATTAGCAATAGCTTAGTATAAGTTTCTTTGTGAAAACTTTCCCCCATCAAGTCAAAAATCTAATTATTGTTTCTATTGCCTAGTAATTAAATTTTTCAAAATTAATTAGAAAAGGCAAAATTTATCTCGAAAGACATCACTGCACAATATAGGATAGGTTAGAGCACCTCCAAGGCTACACGAGCCGCCACTGAACATGCGGGTCAAATTTCATATCAATTGATTCATATGTTACACTCATTTAAACGACTCCCCCCCATCTTCAAGGAAGTGGGCTGATAAGAGTTATCAGAAGAGGGGTTTGATTAAAGAAGATTTAATTCATTTTTCATATAATCTACTCCAGACTTCAATAAATTCACTTTTTTTAACACCAATTTATTAGTATTACTATATCTTGATTAAATAAGAATTATATATTTACATTTGAAGATTAAGATTACTCATAAATCATAATCACTTGGATTATATCTCGGAGTGCACCAAGGATCTCCTACTAAAACCTGCACACCCTGTGTAGAAACCAATTTCAATTAATGGTACCTACCACCTCGTCTCCCACGCAACTGTTTCTCCCACACTTCACTTCTTTTGGCTGAAGGCCGGAACAGTTACGTGGAGGTTGGTGGCATGACACATATTTTTAGTTCCACGAGTTAAGACATGTGCATCCAATTTCATGTTAATTGGTCCATTTGTTTCAAATATGATTCCCCATTCTCCCTTGAGAGATTGGTTTAAGGTTGATTTACCCGCACAACATTTTTAATCAGTTAATGAGAAACTTGTGTACTAATTTTCATGAAAATTTCCCAAGCCGTTCGAAAGGGATGTCGGGGTTCAAATGGCTATAACACACCGACAATTACTCTTAATCAGAAGGCATCGTGGTGGGACACAAGAGGATATTCCAGCGTTAACGAATTCTTTTATTAAAATGCTTCAAAGACTGTAAATTAGATTTAACACTTAAAAATAGGTTAAAACAAGATTAAACATAGATGCAGTAAATGCAACGTGTTGAAGTAGACACTGAAATCGCAACTGCATGAACACAGCTCCAACGCGACTGGAATGCATGCACAAACAAGACTCAACGAGACTGCTTCAAAGTCCGTTCTGCTCAGTTATATAATGCTGCCAGAGACCAGTTCCGCAGTTACGGGTGCAGACGTCAGGAGTCGCCACAGGGATACTAAAACACAAGTTGAGTTTTATATTTATTGAGTACATACGCGAGTGGCTCATAACATTCTAGCATTTGTTATCCGATGTTCGTTACTACTTTTACTACTTTTCACAAATCCCAATGCGATTTAGAGTTAGGTAGAGGTGATGCAAATGTCCTCTGAAGCATCTGAAAAGAGATTCATTGAAGGATCTCATGCCCTTTTAAAGACAAGGAATTCGCCAACTTCTCAAGCAAGTGATCAATGAAATGAACTGGAAATTTCTTGTATTAAGATTGCTGTCAATAAGTGAATATCTAAAAAGACAAAAAAGTATGAATATCTGAAAAGACAAAAATTAATAGAAGCAATTTAATTGGTGTGCGCAAGTGCAGCATCATCCAGGAAAAAATTGCGAAGTACAAAATAAATAAAAAAAATATTTTTAACTCTTCCACATTTATAATTCCCTCTATTAATATTCTTATTTATTTTGTCAATAAGTGAAAACATTTAGAGATTATTCAAGATGAAATCGTCACAATCTGTATGAATAATTAGTTGGGCTGTTTAAATTAACAACTAATTTTGAAACGACGCGAGGCTAACATTTTGTAACGACACTAGGTTTTAATGGCGCAGGAACCAGATATGGCTATGTTACTCCAGAGCTTGATTATTCATCTCACAAATTAATCACCACTGAAATATCTATCATCTCATAGCTCAATCTCAGCCTTCGCCCACATGGAAAGGTTAAAGATAAATTGATTCATATTTTACGCGCACGCTTTAAATAATTTATTTGTTGTATCTTGATAGACGTGCAAAAATCAATTTGCTTACAGAAAATATCAATTCAGAGTTATAAGATTTTGCACCCTTTTCAATGATGGGAGTTCGCAACTTTTCCGCACTACTTCAAAAAGATCTAAGATACTTCGACTTTTTCGGCCACCCTAGTGGCTATGTTATTCCAGAGCTTGATTATTCATCTCACAAATTAATAATCACTGAAATATCTATCATCTCATACCTCAATCTTAACCTTCGCCTACATGGAAGGTTAAAGATAAGTTGATTCATGTTCTACGCGCACGCTTTAAATAATTTATTTGATGTATCTTGATAGACGAGCAAAAATTAATTTGCTTGTTTACATACTCAATTAATCGTCACTCATCTCAGTTGTTTGATATCTTAATCGCAGCACGGGATGGGGAAGCACACTTGGCCTTTCAAAATCTCAAACGCACTCAATTGAATGACTTGACTATCGATGCCAGATTATATAAATAACGGTATTAGATTTCAATTTCAGTGTTTTATTTTCTGATACGCGGATACGAAGAGAAAATGGCGTAATCGTCCAAACATTTCACTAGAGATTTTGATGGAAAACGCTCTTAGAGTTATGTTTGTCTTTATGTTTGACTCTAAACACGATAATCCAAAAAGCAGAGAGCTAAATGAATGAAATTTAGCATGAGGTCTTTATTCCAAAACTGAAGATTTGCATCAGTTTTTGAACCAAATCCGTACCTTGTGTATCTTAGCACGATATCCTAGGAAAAAAACTAAGTAAATGAATGAAATGTGGCATGTGGTCTTTACACTAAAAATTCAGATACGTATAAAGTTTCCAATCCAATCCATCAACGAGAAGAGGTGCTCTTCAGCATTCAATTTTCTTTATCATGTTATGAAAATAAACAAAACGATGCAAAATTTATAAACATTTTACAGGTTACATGGTTATAAGTGATATCTATCTGTAGAAGTATACGAGAAAGTCTCTAAAGAAAACTTCCTACAATTTCTACTGAATATATAAGGTGTGGGCAAATGAAAAAGAGACTACTTTTATATCTAAAGACTATTTTAATTACATTTCACGTGTAACATGATCCACACGCATAATTGCCATTGACAATGATGCACTGATCCCAGCGCGTAAGGAGTGGACTGTTTCAGTGTCTCGTATTGCTGACGGATCCAGTTTTCCACCTGCACTTGCTTATCGCAAGTAATCCCGTGGCCTTTCAGTGATTTCTTGAGAAGCCGAAGATATGAGTCTCATAGGGAAATATCGGAGCTATACAGAGAACTTCCCGTCGAGATTTTGAGAGCAGGTCGAGGGTTTTCTAGATCACTTGTTGCCCTGCGTTGTCCTAGAAAGCAATATCCCTTTCCAGAGCTTGTTTTCGAGAGCCTATTTAGGCCGGAGAAACGTGTTGCTGTACCGGTGAGGGTTAACTTTTTTTCCCTTTCCAGTCAGCCCATGAGTAGGCATCCTTCGTCGTCGTAAGGAAAACTGAGCATCACCTTCCTGGTCTTCATGGCGGAATTTCCTTGGGACATGGGAAGCCGGTAGGGAGCCACTGTACGTTCTATCGGGAAACACATTAGCCCATTGCGTATATTGTCTCCCCGTTTCAGTCAGCCCATGAGTAGGCATTCTTTGTCGTCGTAAGGAAAACTGAGCATCACCTTTCTGGTCTTCATGTCGGAATTTTCTTGGGACGTGGGAAGCCGGTAGGGGGAAACACATTAGCCCATTACCAATATGACACAACGCCATTACAGAGAAAGTCTTTTCATTCAGGCACACCTTATAGAAAAGCGTTTAGCTTTTATGCCGAGTTAAGCTGGATAGGCAGCAATTCCTAATTGCTTGATCAGAAGATGGGGCATTAAAGTCTTGATTCTACCAAAGATCCTCTCTTCTTGAGTCATACGTCACCATGTATCATGTACTGAGGTAATAGCGTCATTAAGTTCGGTCAACTTGACCCCGCATTGAGCAACCTTATGCATAAGTAAGAAACTAAGATTATGAAATCTAGCCAGATTTATATCCTGTATTCCAAAGCTCAACAAAGCCAACTGCAGTATTCTCCCCTCAATTTCTCTTCACACAATACACAATTCGAAGTTTTGTGTTTCGTAGTATTCAACACTTTACGAAGAGTTTTGTGCTTCGTAATAAAGTGAAAGAAACCGAGTGTACATTTTTAACGTCTTTCTTTCGTCCGGTTGGAACAAAAATCTCATACAGATCTACAATTTTGGTGGTAAGACCACATAATAAATTTCATTCATTTAAGTCGTGTGGTAGAGTTATCGAATTCATGTGCACACGAATGCAGAGCCGACAGAAGCTCAACCCGAAGAAGAATTTGGTCCAAACTTGAATACATATCTACAATTCTGATGATAAAATCATATGCTAAATTTCATCCATCTAGCTCCTTGCGTTTTTGAATTATTGCATACATATGAACACGGACAGACAGACTTTCCTTTGACGGGTTAAGTTTGGTAGAAATCTACAATTTTGGCGTCAACCTTTTAACCGTTTAGGCCAAAATTTTGGCACAGATATCAAGCTATGTCGTAAAGACCACATACCAAATTTCACCCATCTAGCTCTTAGCGATTTTGAGTTATCATGTTCACAGACAGACATAATCCCAATTTTTTTACCTGGACATAGAGAGAGAGTTATAAAGCATGGAGATTCATCAAAATTTCGAGGTCGAAAGTTTGACAATTGCAATACTTTCTCTTTGTATGTTTCGTATACGACAAAATAATCAAAAAAGAGCTACCACGCTGCTTGGAACTTTTCAATGAACTTTTTTCCAATACTGCTGGGGATTCAAACAGTTAAGTTTGAAATTTCTAACCGAGAATAAATAAGAAGGAAGCAGGATCCATTTCTAATATCCAGTGTTCATCTGTCATTTAACGGTTTACCGACCTGTGGATATGTTAATTCATTTCCACTTTATTAAATATTTTTTGAGTGAGTATGAACACCAATTTTGAGTCATATACGTGACTTGGTGATTATTCTAGCAAGCATAAAATATTCTAAAGATATAAAAAAGAACGATTGTTGTTAGAGGAAGGCAATCTTAGATCCAATATACAGTGGAACTTCGCTGCTTCGAAGGTGACGGGACTGCAATAAAAAGTCAATTTATCCAAAAATTTGAATTGAGATAAAGTGCGTCTAAAAATAAGTACATCAAGAGCAAATGACAGCTTTTAAACTAAAAATGGCAGCAAAGATTTATTTTCAGTATTTAACAGTATTAATACATAATTAATAAATAAATATTAAGTAATTTTAGCAAATAAAATTAATTATAATTTAAGATTTAACGATTTCAAAAATTATAATTTCAATAATTAAGTAAATAATTTTGATAAAGAAAGAGTATACAGCACTTTTATATAACAATTGTATGATGAAATTTCACTAAAATTCTCATTTAACGTGTTAAAAGTGTAAGAAATTTTTGATTGCATTTCAACTGAATATATTTTACAGCAATCCTGAAGTGAATGAAGAGCCTTAAAAAGTTATTCATTTATCATCACTAAAGGACACAAGGCACGAACATGTAACTAAGGAAAACAATTCAGAATTGGAAACAATTCTTTACAATTTTTAGTCTTGACTTCAAATTCCAAATTATAGACGATGCTTTAACATCATGTTAATAGGGAATTCAAGAGACGGGAGAAAAATTCGAATTATCTCAGATCTGTGTCATTCTCACGTAAAGGTGCTTTTTACAGTCCCGGGTGATAAAAATTAGAAAGTGTAACAAATGTCCTAATATTTTTGTTCATATGTATAATTTAAGTTTTAAGAAAGCTATTCAATACGTTTCTACTAAAAAAATTTACTATTTAACTCTCATTTTTCAATGAATATAAGACAGAAGTCCCCTCCATGGACGTCCCTACGCATGAAATTCAAAATAATATTAACTGACACTCAAACAATTTTTTTAAAAATGTCATTCCGTATTAACTAGTTTAAAGTCTCTAGTTAAGGTCTAACCTAGCATTTTTTTGAAAAAAATTATTTTTACTTAGTAATTAATTTTTACACTTTGTCCCCAGTCAAATACGTTTCCTTCCGTGGACAAAGAAAATAACTTTAAGCAGCTTATGTCAAATCATCATAAAAGAGTTTATAAGAGAGGCAGACAATTTGTTCTTTAAGGAAAAATTTTCTTTCAATTGCGAATTATTGAATATATACTAATTTATTAGTTCCATCTAAAGCTTGGTAAAGTTCTAAGCGTTAGACATCATAAATGAGCTAAGAAAAATCTAATTTATAATTAATATACAAAATTTTTGGTAGGCTTAGTATCGAATTTAATAAAAAGTAAGTGTACCACTTTAGCAACGTAAAAACTTAAAAATTCAAAACTTAGTTTTTGTCTCCTCCGTGGACATAGCATCTCCACAAAGAGAATGGCATTGTCAATGAAAGAGACAAAATCTAAAAAATCATGATACAGTTAGATAAATTAAAATAATATTAATTAAAAGTTCTCTGGTAGATATTTTTTGATGAAATTTAGTGATTTTCTTTTGTAATTTTTTCAAAATTAAAATTGAAATTATATCCTCGAAAAGAATTAAGATAAACAATTCACATAGAATATTTATAATATTAAAGTTTCAATAATGTGTAAAAACATTTAAATAGCTAAATTTATTTTTAGTTAAAATGGAAATATCCAAATATAAAAAGACAAAGCAGTCAGATGCTCAAATTCAGAGGAGAATAGAGTAGAAAAAACTTAATACGAGACTTACTAGATAGTTTATTAATAAATAAATATATGATATTCCTTAATCTAGTATATAATTGATTACTTTCCTGCAAAATGTTGACTTTCATTTATTTGAAATTGTTTGTAAATATTATTTAACTAATGCATAGTCAGTGCCATTATTTAAAAAGTGCTATTTATTTTAAAATATTAAGTTCCCTTGCACTGGTTTTTAATAACTAATTTTATTAATAAATGTTTAATTATAAGAAATATACCTGTACCAAATCTTCCCAATAATTAGTCAATTATGCTTTCGTTTAAAATGCAAAAGTTCCGTTGACTATCATGTCTCCTTCGTAGACAGGTCAAAAATTTTAAAACTAAAAAAAAAGTGCAAAATAAAACAGAAAACTTGGCCACTATAAGGTTATTATTAAGCTATAAGGTTATTTATTAAGCTTAAATGGAAACATCCATGCAATTTTTAAGATTTTTTACATACTTTTGTAAACTAAATTTTTTTTTGCTATTTGTGTCTTTTTCTTGAGAATGACCCCTCTACTGTATAAGCATAGAATGACTGAATTTTTAGATTTCAATTAGAAACCTCTTCAAATAATGTGTGCTAATTTTTTTCAAGCCCAAACAAAGAGTAAAAAATAGGAACTGTCCTCTATTATCCGGGAAATTTCCGGTTTTCGATTCTTGGTCCCCAATTCTTCCCAAATTCAAATGAAACGTTCCGAACTATCCCATTTTATATAGTGCATCTTAAAAATAAACTACATTTAATTTTAAAAGTTAACTTCTGGATGATAACCTCTTCACAACTTTTGCTATGCAAAGAATAGGGTCACCCTGATATGACAGTATGTGTATGATTTAGGTCGACGGAAATATGATAAATCGTAAAATACCGGGTGATCCAAAAGTCAGGAAAAGCTTTAAAAAAATTATAATTTGAAAACTAATAAAAATAAAAAGATGAGGTTTGCACCGAACGGATGGGGAAGAAACCAGAATTGTTTCATGACGAAAGCAAAATACATAAATAAAAACTTAAAATAAATAAAAGATAAAAAATAAAAATAAAATAAACGTTTGATTAGTCCTTAATTTGACTAAGACAGAGGTTCCCAACCTTTGTTCCCTCGTGTACCCATTGGGTAGTCCTTATATTTTCGCCGAGTACCCCTACTGTCATACACCTCCCCTTAACCAACTGTCTATGCAAAAAAGTTTTTTTTCAATAAAGTTAAAGGTTTAGTTAAGCTGACGAGTCAAATGACTCGAATTAATAAGCTTAATTAATAAGTCTAAACTAGAAGAAAAAATAAAGAACATGCAACAGAGTAGTGCCCAGTGAAGACAATATATCAATTATATTTATCAAGTTTCCTTTATTTTTCCTTTTTTCTTATTTTGACCACCACGCATATTTACGCATCCTACTATGGTTTGGACTAAGGTCGCTTTTCATTGGCTCTCAGCGTCACGTGACTTCGCTTACTTTTGAATGATGTCATAGCAGAACGCTTAGTTTGGATTTCGATTTTTGTCTTAGCTATTGTATCATGGGGAAATCAAATTATGTTTATCTTGAATTCATCATTCCCTTCAGAAATATCCAAATATTCGTAATTAAATGATAATTTTGGTTTTTCCGTGATACAATAGCTAAGACAAAGATCGAAATCCAAACTAAGCGCGCTACTATGACATCATTCAGAAGCAAGCGAAGTCACGTGACGCTGAGAGCCAATGAAAAGCGACCTCAATCCAAGCCATAGTAGGATCCGTAAATATGCGTCCACCACCAGTCTTTCTTTCACATGGGGGGTCGGCAATTAACCGAACAAAAGGAGAAAAATACGAATGAATTACATTAGTGGGTTTTTTTATATACGCAATGATTGATCTTGTGTCGTTGCTTTTAGTTGTAAAATTGTTTTTTCGGCAGACCTGATTATGCCGCCCCCCTTTAGCTACGCAACTGTCCGTCGTGTATGTGGGCCTAGAGTACGTATAAATCTGATGCTTGTTTCATGAAGAAAGGTACACTTCCAAGGGGTTGCATGGTGAATGTGTATAACTGGCGACTGAGGGTGTCTGAAAACCCCCGACCACAACACTTCAACGTTAATGTTTAGTCTGCCATTCTGGGAGATAGTTGGCTTTCTCCATACCTGCTGCTAGCACGGCTCTACGGGAAAATCTACCAGATATTCTTTGAAAAGTGTTCCAAGAGTTACGTCCCGGTAGACATTCGTCGTAATATGGTGTCCTGTAGTATCTAGTATAATGTCCTTTCACTATTTCACTGTCATAGCAACCCCTCCAGATGTCGTACGTTGCGCTTTTAATCACGTCATCCCTGTGAAAATGAGCCATTTCTATATGCTTGACCTACCCTTAAAGTTTGCCTAAGGACTTTTGACTCACCCTGTATTTATTGTGAAATCATAAAGCAACCAACCCTTATCTTCTCTGGATTTTTTACCGTCATTCCGGATGAACAATAACATCACTGCCAAAATGATAATTTTGTAGTTATTCCCGAAGACCGAAATGTAAATAGCACGGACTTTCTTTAGGAATGGGTCCTAGACCGTTTCGAGATCAAATTGAAACCTACCGATAATTTTAACCTTTCATAAAGAATAACCGATCGAATCGGCGTATCTCAGTAGCTTCAAATTTTATGCCCGACTGAAGGTTAAGATTCTTCTGAGAAGCAATAATTACGAAAACTTTTCGGCTATGATTTTATTAACAAACAACTGTACGAAATGCTGATAGCATATTGTTTTGAAATAATCTGAAAAAGATTAAGAATTATGTTCAATGAAGAAGGATTTTTCCTGGCCGATGCGACTGAATTGCCCTTCGAAAGAAAAATTTCAAAATTGTGTAGAGAATGAGAAAGAATCGCAATAAAATTTATAGTGATCCAGTATAACTGTTAGCTTGCGCAACGTTTTTTCGCAGAGATGAATAATGATGAGATTTCCTCGAATTTCCGCAACGAATTAAAAAAAAATTCTTTTTTTCTCATAAAGTAGAGATATTTCAAAAATAATCATTAGTTTGTTGCGTAATGAACCGTTTGTTTAACACCCGGATACAGTCGACGAAATTCTCAGTTTGCTTGCATGCTTTTCACTGCGATTGTACTTGTTTACACGAAAGCTCGAAATGCGGGTCGATATGGAGATGAATATCGTAGAAGAAAAAATCTTGAATACTGTAAGTACATAAATAAAACTAATTAATGTTTCAAATGGTGTAAGATTGAATGAAAATTCATCTACGAGTAAGATTACTATTGATTCCAATAAAAAGCAATGGACGCGAGCATCTGGAACTAAATCTCGACTTTACTTTTTTTGTAGCATATGTTTATCTAATGTTCGAGGACTTTTATTCGTACTTTACTTTTTTAGTTAAGTGCTCGTCTTGAGTACTTCATATGTGTAGAATTGGTTACGTAGTTCTATTTCATGAAAGACCCATTTTCAAATTTGTATTTATACTCCCTAAACTATTTCACTGTTTGACTATCCAGTATGTTCAGTCGTGGTACAAAAAATCTAAGCACCGAGCTTTAATCTATCATCCATCCTAAATGATAATTTCACTACTGATTAATGTCCGTCCACGGAATGATATCCGTGTTAATGTGAACGCGGTAATTCACAAACTTGAATAGGTAGGTGGATAAAACTTATAATTTTTATCATCGGGAATATAGGTTTGTATCAAATTTTGGCCCAAATCCGTTAAAGGGTTGACTGTCTGTCGGTCTGTATAATCGCATACTTTTGAATGCAATAACTTCGTAACAAAATTACTTAGATAAATGAAATTTTGTATGTGCCTTCTAACCTTAATTGTAGATTTGTGTTAAATTTTTGTGTCAATCGGTTAAAAAAGGTGTGTCCAAAATTGTATATTTGGTTGAAATTGATATTGTGTATTGGCGACAGTAATCTGCCACCAAGCGGTTTTTGACAGTATGATTTCATTTCGCCCTGGCGCGGTCTACGAAGGAAATAGTAGCGAGCAGCAAAAGCGATTTTCGGAAATTATGGCAACCCCCTAAATTGAAACTTCGTGTTGAGATTCTCCAAATGGGACGAGATGGAACTAGAGGTGTGGTGAAATCTTGTGTGATATCTAATAAAATCTTATTAGTTGTGATACCCTCAATAAGCATAAAAATTGCGAAAATGTGCAATTTTTAAGCGCGCGGAATGCGTGTCAAAGACACTTTTTTTTCCAAAATATGAAGTTTTTGGGAATACATAAATTTTATATGTTTCATTGTAAATCACCATTCATAATTTTTTTCTCAAAATACCCAGGCCTTGGGTAAATACCCGGGTTATATACCCCAAAAATATTTACCTACCCACTGGGTATTTACCCACCCCACATTACTGGTCGTATGCGAGAAAGTTTCGCGAAGGCCACTCCCGCTGGTTTTATGAACATATTGCGTATTCAACTACCACCAAGCGTTATCTGTCAAACCAATTAATAAAAAATGCTCGACTTCCTTTTTAAAGTTGACTTTAACTTCCATCATCCGTTTTGAATATGAACGTTGAACTCATTTACGTAGCTTTCCGGTTTTAATAATCTGTATAAATTACTTTAAATTTTGTACAACCGTGTGAAACAACGCGATATATTTATGTAATACGATGCACGATATGTCGTAAAATTTGTGCAGGCCGCCCGCTGGAAGGGGAAGAAATGTTTCCCACTGCTGACTATATATTTTAAAGACCAGTGGTATTTGGCATAACGATTATTCGATGCGAAATCTACTTTGCGTAGTACCGTCAGAGACATCACGGACCTACAACGCAGGTTTCCGTTCTCCTTACAGAAATCTCATTTTTACAATAAGAAAATTCTCCACCGGAGGCTTGGGCTTGGTGGCCGAGTGGTAAGGTCTCGATCTCGGAACAGAAGGGTTCAAGGTTCAAAACCCGAATCCACTGAAGATCCACCGCACGGACCTAGTGCACGCTAAATCCGGCGTCATGGGTCAAACTTGGAGAGGCGGTTGCTAGCCAGGATGACAGGGGTCCTCGTTATCTAACCACGGTTCAAAGTGGAGTGTTCGTCACACAATAGCGCCTCGTGTTGCTTCAAAACGAGACGTTATTTAATAAACTAACATCAAACTTCTTACTTAACCATTTGGGTACATTTGACGAGTGAGACTCTTCATCTGCTTACTTGGGCGAAGTTACGGTGGACGAGTCTGACTCGTCATCTGAATTTAAGAAGAATTATTGGCGCAAGTGGTCCTGCCAAATTATAATATCCGTGGGCGTCCTACAAGTAGCGATGCGCCACATCGTTTGCAAGCGAAAAATTGATACATTTTCCGGAGAATATTCCGACAACAGAATTAAAGAAATACCCTACAAAACGGTGTCGCGTATGTTATAAACATAAAATAAGAAAAGAAACCAATTGGGGCAATGCAAACAATGCCAGGTACCTTTGCATTTACTGACATGTTTTGAAAAATACCACACGGTACAAAATTATTAGACTTTAAGTTGGTTCTTGTTCTATATAAATATTTATATTTTGTTTCATTTATATATTTATTTATATTTTGTAACTAAAATGCTGTTTCAAAAATATATTTATATCACCAATATAAGTATATTCCAAATAAAATGTATTACTTTTACATATTAATCGATACAGCGACAAATTAAATCCGTCCCATGGGCATAAAAATCTTCAAATAATTCCGTGTCGACCGAACGTATCGTACTTATGCGAAGAATGCCTGACGAATTTGTTAAGGTTTGGGAAAAGCTCATAAAAAGCAAAATAAGAATGATGTTTACAAAATTCAAAAAGGAGCGTATTACGAAATAAAGGGAGAACAAATTAACCCTCTGACTGCATAATTTTTTTGAATTACTATTTAGATGCAATGTTTTAAAACATGTTCAAATACCGTTCAACCAAGCGAATTATTTACATACGGGGCTTTGTTAGTATAACATGAATCAACGATTTAAAAGTATTAAGTAAACCCATTAGCTTGCGAAAATCGTCGGATGCAGCAAAAAATAGACGAACTTCCAACCCGCGGAAATCGCGGGATATGCAGTCAGAGGGTTAATGCCAATTCTTTTTCAGTATTTTTTGAAAATCTCACGAATAACATAAATATGAAACATTATGAAAAACAGATAAAATAATTTTAACTTATAATATTAATCGAATATTAGTGACATTAATATATAATATTAATCGAATATTAGTGACATTAATATATAATATTAATCGAATATTATTAACATTAGTATATAATATTAATTGAATATTATTAATAAATCGAGTATATTAATAAAACCCTTTATAACGTTTTATAAATTTCTTTTTCTCTCGCGATGCGAATAGTAAGGCGCCATCGCATGCGCAACGATATATCGTCGTTGGCACCTTTCGCAAGTGTTGCCGTCGTTCGGCACTAAAAGGGTTAAAATCTTTCAAAGAAGTGTAAATTGATTCAATTATTTTTCATACGATTTTCTTTTAATTTCGTATCTTTTATATTTGAATGAAATAATCCGATTAATAAAACTAATCTCTCAACACTAAAGTTCGAAATTAAATTTGCTTCACCTCGGAAAATTTTTTATTGATTGATCGACCGTTCTGCGTTTATTTTATCTGTATGCAAAGAGAGTTGAATTTTTCATTTCAAGAGTACTCTATCAATGAAGTGTTGAGCATGTGATAAAAAAATGATGATGCAATAAAATATAAGTGCCAATTATTTGACGCGCACCAGATTTATAAACAAGTTATCATATTTATTTTCTAGTACCAGTGTGAGAAATTGTTTCTTTTCATGTTTCTAAATACGCAAACATTTTGAACTTTCCTGAAGAATACCTTATAAATTGCGTACATGTAGATATCGACGTGTTCTAAACGTTAGGTTGTTAATATAAAGGTATTTTTGTCGAGACATAAAGCTGCAGAAGTGATTCATTGATCAGATATTAAAAAGTATAATTTTGAAGAGAAAAAATGATGTGACTTGAAATATTCAAAGTTCAGGAATGAACTCTATTGCTAGAGTTTGAATCGCATTTATAATATAGTTTGAAATTTGATGAATGTTTCGGAATTTTCTTTCGTATGATATTTACAGTATTGTTTTCAGTGTCTCACGATTTTGCGATTTGGTTTTGAACTCCTTATTTTTGATGAAAAAGTTTCTAATTTAGAGTGCGCCAATAAAAGCGTATTTTTGAAAACTTTTTTCATTATTTTCGACTTTATAGTCTTGGATATATTTCACAATTAATTATTATAAACATTATGGAATCTTGTAACCAATGCTTTCTCAAATTAACAAAGAAATGGGGCCTGTATCATGGAATTAAGATTTAATTTAAATGAATCGATTAGCTGATAATTAAGTCCTGAAATTATTATAATAGCGTATTTTCATCGGGAACATACAACTGTATACAACAATATTTTAGAACATCGGGAATTGAGGGAAAAAATAGATTATAAAATTCTCTTTAAAACATGGAACACATCAAGTTAAATAGAAGCGTGTAAAAATGGGGGACTGCTGCAGTAACTCAAAAACACTAGCTGGGCGGGTGAAATTTGACATGCGGTCTTGACTCGAAAACTGTAGTTTTCCATCAAATTTTGGTCGAAATCCGTCTAAGAGAAGTCTGTTTGTCAGATTGTCCATGTGCATGCAAACACAATAACTCAAAAACGCAACGAGCTAGATGGGTGAAATTTAGCGTATGTTTTTATCACCTTAAACGAGTTGAGTGTCCGTCGATCTGTCTCTCCGTGTGTGTGAACTCGATTACTCAAAAACGTCACAACTTAGATATATAAAATTTATTATCTGGTCTTGTCACCAAAATCGGATATCTGTATCAAATTTCGGACCCACTCGGTCAAAAAGAAGTCCAAACTGCTTACTCAGTTTTCCTCACTATACTATGAAGCACAAAACGTGCCATATTGTGTTAGCATACCAGAAAGTCGAGAGGAGAATACTCCCCTTGGTTTCAAACTAAAGTATTACAGTACTTTAGAAGTATACTTATTTATTATACTTACTTTTAAGTATGTGTATACTTATAGAAGAATATAACTAGAAATATAAGTGCAGAGTGGAGATTAAACAAAATGGAGGATATCTGCTTTATGCGCTTCTTCAGGGACCAAACACAAGTTTAGTTTAGTTTAGTTATATTAACGTCCCGTTTTGAAGCAACACGAGGGCTATTTTTGGGACGGACCTCGTAATTTTGAACCATGGTCAGATGACGAGGACGACACCTGAGCTGGCACCCCCCTCTCCAAACTTCCACGCCACACCAACGGGAGGACGTTTGGCCACTACGTATGATTTAAAGTGCAACAGGCCCCATACACGGCGGATCTTCAGTGGAATCGGGTCTCGAACCTGGAACCCTCCGGCCCCAAAGCCGAGACCTTACCACTAGGCCACCGCGGCCTCAACCAAACACAAAGCAGATATTCAAAACGGGACTTTTTTTCTGATTAGTTGTTTGACATTGTCAAAAATTAACACCCAATTGGCCCCAAAAGTCCTATAGTATAATAGAAGAGAAAAGAAAATCCTCAAAATCAAAATAACTCTGCTCTTATCTCCACATTGATTTGGGTTGCAGCTGCATTTGCGCATAACTAATTCGATGTGTGTTTAACCTTGCAGCGGGCGCGCTTACGCAAATTTTACGACATATCTCGTGCATCACATTACATATATACACTATATGCCCAAAAGTATCCGGACACTTGCAGATTTTCACAGTTTTTAGAATTTCTCCAGAATGGTTTAACTGACTGCCTTTAAACTTCGGACATGTAAAGAATAAACAATAACTCACATTTTGCATTGAAGATTCGGTCCTGAGGGCAATTTGGGGACCGTCTACAAACTGATAAAAACAAAACCGTTTTTGGCCCACCCCGCTTCACAGAATACTGATAACAAGATGAAACTTTCAAAAATGGTAATGTTTAATGTGTATAATATATACAGGAATTTTCGTAAACTCAGCACAAGTATTTGGGAAGATATAAATGTTTTCGTAAAAAATCCAAAATTTTCCCACCTGTTTTTTTGCTTATAACATGCAGAGTCTTCTCTTATATTATACGAAACTTACAGAAAAGATGACAGTATGATAGAGAAGTATTTGTGTAAACATTGGAAAAGAATTGTTGAATATTACAGGAATTATGAGCATTTTTAGTAAATAATGTTTTACTGCGCATGTGCGAAACATAGTGTAATTTTTCTTTCACAACTTTAAAGCCAGAGACATAGGGCAACTTATATAAAAAATTCAGTACAATATCATTAGTATTCAGAAAGATATCGGCATTACAACGAGTAGAATTTTAGCTCCTGTCGAAGAGAAGCTAAAAGATGAGGGGTTGTACACAAATTGATATTTTTTAAACTTATATCTTTAAATAGTTATATTGAATTGTATAGCGGTTAGAATTTGCTGCATACCCATGAACACTTATCAATTACGTGCATAACTTAAATTCCAGCTAATTAGGCACTATAAATAACAAACATTTTATTACTTTAATTATATTGTTTACATGATTATTAACAAGTTGCATATTACAATTTTACGGCCAAACGATATTTTTAAATATATTTATTTTATGGCGAAACGATTTTTTTATCTAATTAATTTTTTTTTCTTAAAATATTTTAATAATTCTACATATATGTATTTTTTTATTCGTTACGAATATTAGATGTGTTCATGGGTATTCAGCAAATTCTAACCACTATACAATTCAATATAACTATTTAAAGATATAAGTTTAAAAAATATCAATTTGTGTACAACCCCTCATCTTTTAGCTCCTCTTCAACAGGAACTAAAATTTTGCTCGTTGTAATGCCGATATCTTTCTGAATACTAATGATATTGAACTGAATTTTTTTTTATATAAGTTGCCTTATATATCTGGCTTTAAAGTTGTGAAAGAAAAATTACACTATGTTTCGCGCATGTGCAGTAAAACACTATGTACTAAAATTGCTCGTAATTCCTGTAATATTCAACAATTCTTTTCCAAAGTTTTACACAAATGCTTCTCTTACATATTGTCATCTTTTCTGTAAGTTTCGTATAATATAGCAGAAAACTCCGCATGTTATAAGCAAAAAACAGGTGGGAAAATTTGAGATTTTTTAAGAAAACCTTTATATCTTCCCAAATATTTGCGCTGAGTTTACAAAAATTCCTGTAAATATTACGCACATTGAACATTACCATTTCTGAAAGTTTCATCTTGTTATCTGTATTCTGTGAAGCGGGGTGGGCCAAAAACGTTTTTATCTTCATCAGTTTGTAGACGGCCCCCTAATTGCCGTCATCACCGAATCTTCAATGTAAAATGTGTGTTATTGTCTGTTCTTTACATGTCCGAAGTTTAAAGGCAGTCGGTTAAACCATTCCGGAGAAATTCTAAAAATTGTGAAAATCTGCAAGTGTCCGGATACTTTTGGGCATATAGTGTATATATCGTGTTATTTTACAAAAATAAATGCAACTTTTATTTATGCTATCTGTATTTATTAGCCTAATAGTAAACAAAGATTTTCTAAATAAAATTTCCCTTAAATATATAAAATAACGATATAAATATGTAATAAGATGCACAATTCAAGTATCTCTTACAAACTTGCGCCCGCTGGAAGGTTAAGATATTTTTAAGAGGTATTTTTGATATGTGTACTTGTATTTGTTTTTATATATCTTTTTTTTTGAAGTACTTTTTTTCCATCTTAAATTTTCACATTTTAATTTTTCACGTTTTATTTTATTCCAATTTGATTTCTGTTTAGAAATATATAACTTTATTAGCAATTCTTTAATAAAAAATAAGAAGTATAAACCATTTCAACCCTTTTACTTATTATTGAATGATTGAAACAGAATAACATTTTCTTTTTAGGCACTTAGATTCCACAAAGATTGGTATACATAAATTGTTATTATTCTTTTATATGGTGACTGCCCTGTTTCATATATGATTAAGCCTCTTGTTCATAAAAGACACTTGAACTCGTAACAGATAGAACATTCTATCCAAATACAAGAAGTAATTTACTTCTTAACTTTCTGGTAAACCAAACACAGACAGACAGTTAGGAAAAAATATCCATCTTTTCATGACAGCTGTGTATAAAAATGTAATTAACAAGAGTTCACTGGGCGGTTTAAAGTGCTTCGTACAAGTTCAGATTATTCTCATAGCACTAATAAATAAAAAGAACCGGAGACTGTAACGTTGACTTTAAAAGTAACAAATCAACATTGACTCAGCTTGTCAAAACCAGCGAAACAGAAAAAAAATATCGAATAAGTCGTGACTTTTAATAGAATCGCGAATCTCGCGAGCGTGATCGAAGTGGTCGTAATTTTGTCAATCGAATGTCAGTTCAAGCAATAGTGACTTCAGGTGTAACAGTTATCTCTCAGCCTACACCACTGGAAGAGGCTTTTGTCAACTACTTATTTTTCCATATATTCTTATTTTTATCTTTCATCGTGCAGCGAACCATATTTGAGATTTAATTTTACAGAGCAAACTTTCCTTTTTTAAAATTAAATGCTCAAGAAGAGAGAGTATATTTTAACTTTTGAATGTGCCATTATTTTCATTTCTGTCATCAGAAATTATGACTCGGAAAGGTTACAAGCAGGTATGCAGTTTTTTTATACTTTTTACCTTATCAG
>BGPR01000697.1:221529-234894 GCA_013235015.1 Araneus ventricosus
CACCCTGTATATCATCAGGTTCTTTAATCAAAAGTTATTAGGTAAAGAAAGATATTTGAATACAAAAAAAGTGAAGAAACAGAAGAAGTAAACAATAGCGATAACAATTTACCTTTTTGCGCGCCAACGCAGCTGCATCTAGTAATTGCATCGACAAAATTGTCCATAATTAACTAACGAATTACTATCTTATTTAAAAAAGGTTTTTTTCCTTGTTTCAGTTTTTGTATAAATTCAGGCCACAGAGGGAATAATTTTTTGACTATTAGTCATTCCCTTGATAGAAAATTTATCCATATTAGAACTCCGATGGCGAGTGGCCTTTGAAAACGTTCGCCATTCGAGTTCTTTTCCATTTCTTCCATTCTAATTATTTTCTTTTGATATGTTTTAATTCTTATTAATGTGTCTTAATTCTTATTAAAGCATTATTTTTATTGCTTGATTCTATAGTAATTCGTTAGTTAATTATGGACAATTTTGTGATGCAATTACTGGATGCAGCTGCGTTGGCGCGCAAAAGGTATATTGTTATCGCCTATTGTTTACTTCTTCTGTTTTTAACTTTTTTGTATTCAAATATCTTTCTTTTGTTGGAAGTTGTTGCATTTTTGCGCCATTCTGTCTAGTACAAATTTATTTTTTAATTTTTTGATATCATTTGTTAAATTATTTCACTTGTACTTGTCAAAGTATAAACAATTTTTGACACAAATTGAATAATATTCGACGCAAAAATTTAGCATAAGAAACTGTCCTTATGCTGGAACCAACGTCATCATTTATTTTCTCTAGTTGGTATATCATCGCTAACGGTAGTTGAACAAATAGATAATAACGATATTTTCATGGCTAAATTTACATTCGTGCTTCTATATTCATAATCTATAAAATTCAACTAAAAGATTAAGTATAAGAAGCCTTAAACTAAACTTTACGATCTCTTGTTAGTATGTTATCACTAAGTGTAGTTGTATTTGAACGAATGCATAATAATGTTATTTTCATGGCTACATTTACATTTATGCTTCAGAATTTTCTACTTTCATCTTTTCTGTTTGATCAGGAGATACCTAGTTTTCGCACGGAATTCGTAAATATTCATCTCTCGAAATTTTCCGCGTTCCTGCAATTCCTTTCCAACAGTCTATTCAACCTTGCACTGTGATTTTTTTAAAAAAACAACAGTTGAGAGTGATTCTGTAAATGAGGGTGTAAAGAATATAGAACGAATAGTTAATAAATAAAAGTTTAAACATTTTTTTAAACTATTAATTAACTTAAACTATTTAATTAACTTTATTTAATCAAAATTTCTTGAATAAGAACTTTCTCACTTCAAGACAAAAGTGTCATAACTGAATTAAATAATAATTTAATTTATAAAATGAAAAATATCAATGCTTGAAATTTGCATCACTGCGCAGTGCATTTAACTTTAAAACATTTTTTTAGGCATTTAAACTTTTTCTATTCTAATATGTCCAATATATACATTATAATACGTCTTCAGATGCTGTTTTTTCACTTCTTTCCAATAAAATAACAGAAGTTCAATACCTAATATTTTTTTAAAATTCTCCGAAAATATTTTATCTTCATAGAGTTCAATGGTGGTAAGAAAGATGACTAAGGGCAAATTTCGCTTACTTTGAATGTATTGTAAAGACGCATTCCTAATATCAATTCTTATGCAGAATTATTTCAGAGGATTAATCATATATATTCTCCATTTTTGTATACTTTCTCCATCTATCTATGAAACGCTAGATGCTCATTTTAAATTCTTAAAGCAATTTCATTCATAAAATCTCAGAAAACTAAACTTATTCATCCTGATTTTAAACTGACTAAGTGAAAGTAAATGTCATTATTTTTTTCGCTTTTAATTATTTTTTTTTGTGATCATAATATTTTTCTGCTCGATTAAAACCTTTTTTAATTTTTTTAACCATTTTTTAAATGGTTTTCAAAAGCGTCCTATGTTAAATATAACTGTACATGCATGACTATCATGTGACAATGACGTCACTTGAATCGACTCCCTTAAATTGCGTGACAGCTTTTAATGCTGTTGCCATTCCAGTTGAGATACCGAAACAAATGTCTAAATATCTTTGAATTATTTTTTAGAAAAAGCACATTGGCAAATCGGCCATAAGTTTTAATTTAATTTTTATTATTATTAAATAAAATGAGATAGGTTATATTATGAACTAGGCTAGGAACTACAAACTAGATCGGTGAAAACCAATTTTCAATAAAATAATAGCCTTTATTAAACCTTTCAGCAAATACCCATTAACTGCGAAAGAGTTTATATGAGAAAAAAATACATCTATTAAAGCCCATCCTGTTTTCGTAGCCGTATTAAAAATCGTAAAAATATAATTGTATTAGCGTGTTGTAAAAACATTTTCTTTGATCTCATCATGAGATATGTTACTTTTCTTCTACTTCTTAAAATAATTTCTAGTTTTAATATCTTAAAATATATATGCAAATAGCCACTTACGAAATTTTTTGGCAAATAATTCGATGGATGTTAACACTCGTATTGTTAACTAGGAAGTAATTAAAAATTGTATTAAATTCTTATTCTATAGATCTCGGAACCAATAAGGGAAACTCACGCATTTTGAAATCGGCCCTTAGTAGGAAATATTTAACCCCTTGCGGTCGATGCCGCCACAGTGGCGGCATTCGCAAGTCGTCGTAGAAGTCGGTTATTTTTGTTTTGTTTTAGACCCACACCGACCAGATCACCCGTTTGGGTAGGCTGGTAAGTGGGGGTCTAAAACAAAACAAACAAAAAAAACTTCTACGGCGACTTGCGAATGCTGCCACTGTGGCGGCATAGACCGCAAAAGATCAAAATGAATCAATAAGCGGCTCATCTGAGCACGGTTTTAAATGACGTTTCTAAACGAGAACTTTGGTCAAAGGACTGCTCCATATGATTTAGGAAGTGAATTCATGGCTGACAATATTAAAAGACCATTTTCTTTTTAGATTTCAACAAATCCATAATTCCTGTCAATAGATTTATAAACCAACGGGCGTGTTCTCCTCTCGACTTTCTCGTATACTAACACAATAGGGTTCATTTTGTACTTCGTAGGAAACCGAGTGTGCAGTTTGGGCGTCTCCCTTTCGACAGATTGGCCCAAAATTGGATACATATCTGCAATTCTAATGATAAATCTAGATACTAACCCTTTGCGGCCAATGCCGCCACAGTGGCGGCATTCGCAAATCATCGTACAGTCGTTTTTTTGTTTTACCCCCCCCCCCCCCACCGGGTTGGCGGGTCGGTGGGGGTCTAAAACAAAACAAAACAAACAAAAAAAAAAACCCGTCCTCTACGATGACTTGCGGATGCCGCCACCGTCCTCTACGACGACTTGCGGATGCCGCCATTGTGACAGCATCGACCGCAAAGGATTAAATTTCATCCTGCTAGCACTGGGTATTTTGAATTATAGTGTCCTTATGCACGCGGGTGGACCGACAGACAGACTTCCCGTTGAAGGATTTCTTCTAAAATTTGACGCAAATCTACAGTTTTTGCATTAAGACCACATACCAAGTTTCATTCGTCTAGTCCGTTGCGTGTTTGAGCTGTCGTGTTCATAGACAGACATAATTCCATGTTTTTTTCGGAGATCTAAAACGTGGAGATTCGTCAAAATCTTGAGATCGAATATTTTGACGATTATAATACTTCCTCTTTTGTTTACTTCGTAAACGTAAAAATAAAGAAAGTCAAAAACTTGTAAAATAAAATGGGATGCATGTGATATTGACTGTCACAGAAGATTTTCAACAGAAAAAATTATTGAAGAATTCTGAATTCTTGAATTTTTAAAATAGTGTTTTATCATTTAATTCAATTTAATGCGTTGATTAAATTTTGCAATCGCCACATCTATGTTTTAAAATCTGTCTTCAGTAGCATTGCAGTCGATGTTTTTGCTTGCGTTATTGCTTGCCGTACTTAAAGGAATTCCTCTGGAATCGCAGAAGAAGATGAATGAAAAGTCATGTAAAACATTCCTCTACTTATTTATTATATTCAGCCCAGATGAAATAATGGCTACAGATCCTCCATTTTATGAGAAATTTTAACCAGTGTTCTCTTTTATAAGAAATCACTAATCACACTGTGGCTGCTGCTAATCTCTGATTAGGACACAGTATGACATTGAGTGTTAAATATTTTAATTTGTATAAAATTGAACTAAATAATTTTAGACTACCCTGAAAGCTCTCTCATCTGATAATTGCAATTTTTGTATTCTACTTTGAATTTGATGCTGATATACTGTACATTTAAATGCAAGAATCGAATTGCGGCATATTTAAGAATCGTTCCTTCTCTGATAATTGCAATTTTTATATTGTATTTTGAATTTGATGCTGATTAAATGCGAGAATTGAATTGCGGCATATTTAAGAATCGTGCCTCGTCTGATAATTGCAATTTTTGTATTCTACTTTGAATTTGATGCTAATATACTGTACATTTAAATGCTAGAATCAAATTGTGGCATATTTAAGAATCATGCAAAATATACCTTGCGCGGGAAAATTGCGTTATTTGCAGTTCGAGATGAATTTCAGTCTTTGTACGATTCGTTATCGTTATGTAAATACAGAAAATTTTATCACAGTTACGTTCAACAACTTAAACGTAATTTTTACAAGTACTCAAAAACTCTCTGTTTTTAACTTTTTTAGCAAAATAAGTTAGCTATTTTTTTTTCTATGTAACAACTTATTTGCTGTAAAAAAAAATAAGAATTAGAAAATTTTTAGACTGTTTTTGTACAAACTTCGCTTGTCAACGAATCAGCTATTAAATGAAGAACATGAAAATTTATCTCTGATTTATTAGTTTAAAATTTGTTTTTCTCCCTTTACAGAATTCGTCTTGTTATGAGAACACTAAGATAAGAAGAAAGCTGTAAAAAAGAAATTTCTTCCCGTTTCTAGTGTTGATAGCCTTGTAGAACAGATTAGCATTATGTAAAAGCGGGACATTTTTCAAACGCTTTAGAAAAGTCAGGTATTTATTTCGAAAACTTCTGTAGCTGAAATTTTCGCTCGAATGACACAATTATGAAAGACTATTATATAAAATGTTTCAACGCAATATTTTCTGTCGAAAAGTTTTTCTTTCATCACAAAGTTCTGTCTTGCTATCTTTTATGCAGATTCCTTCTAGGGAGACACAACTTTTGGAAAATTTATGCACTGTTTCAACGATCATTGTCCAGAGAACCCAACCCCCGCCGTTCGTTCGGAAGTTTATATATTGCTACATTGTTATTGTTTATATATTGTGTGTACGGTGAAAATAGTCCAACAAGCAGGATAATGGAGAAAGACTCTTTATTCTCAGTATTCCGGAAAACGCGAAGCGCAGGTAACATGTATAAAACAGCACTTGCACAAATCAGCAACACAAACAGGCAGCAATTCACTACTAATAACAGCAACAGCACTTTCAATACTGCTCGGCGTCTAAACGCTTACTAGCTCGCACTGCGGATAAAACTCCAAAGAGAGATTCCAAAGGCGTTCGCACTCCAAAGACGATCGCAGTCGATCATCTGTGGTATTTATAGTCTTCCCGGCGGGGCGTGACGTCACATGGAATCATCTAGTACATTCTGTACATCTCCTCTGCTAATAGAGATATCGAGAAAATTCTAGTATTTTTGAAGACCTTCATTTTGTCGCCAAAGTCAGGGGTTTAGGCCTGACCGCCGATGGCATTCCATAAATACCCCTGTAAAACTCTCGTCCCAACCATGAGACTAACAGTGCTGGGAAACGGCATTCCAGGTTTGTAACAATATATATATAATATAATGTCATGAAAATCAATCAGTGCTGAAATTAAATGGAAAGACTGTAGTTTATCGGTAAAAGCGTTCGTTGCGTTGTTAAAGGTTATCGCTGCGTTTGTGTTTTATATTATCTTCCCCTTATATATATAGCTTTTCGCCAATGTTTCCTTTTGAACAAGATAACTAGAGTAATTTTGATAGGAATTGAAACGTAGAGGGACATGTTATGCGGAGGGTGAAAAATCTCAGCGGAGTTCGTAGATGGGCCATCCAGCTCCAATGGGATGGAGATTTTCATTCCCCCGTAACTTTCTAAGTACTGAAGATCGAAAGATTACTCAAATTAGGCTAATTATTGCCGCATCATAACGGACAACTTTTGTATTGAAATTTACTTTTTATGATTGTCACTCCTTATAAGTTATTCGTCTATTCTCCCGTTTATTGAATGTTTTTCATCTAGGCATGCGACATTTCGATGGAAGGCTGTCAAATTATATATTAACCTTCTTTGAGTCCAGTAGCTTCAACTTTTATGAAATTGTGAGTGAAAAATAGTGGAGGATGAAATTTTCTTTTTCCTGTGTCTCCCTTGCTACTGAATATAAAAGATTGTTATCTGCTCGCACGTAGGGAATTTCTTTTGACAATATTCTTTCATATTATGCTATTGGTCACTCCTAATATCAGCGGGCTAACACGCCCAATACAATACAACAATTTATATACAAGTTTTGTTGTTCGTATTTCGTCCAAGGTTCTTCAATACGTATTTGCATTGAACCCTTGTGCGAGAGCAATTAACTAACCTTAACCTACATAAACACATTCTACCTTTGCCCTCCGGCTTGCCGAGAGGATTTTGTTTTTATATTTAGTATGAGGAGAGGTTAAAATATATAATTAAGATAAGACATAACATCTCCGTCTACTTTAATTTGACTTAGCGGTTCTGCTTCGATTAGTTACTCGGACATTCATACTGGGAGATGCGTTTTGTTTGGGTTCAAATAAAAGAAGTTCGAAAACTAAATACTATATTTACTAATATGCCATCAAATAAGCTGCAGTGTTAAAAATAATGAAACCTCTATGTGGCAGGAGTGCGATTTCAAAGTGCCCCGACAGGACAGGGACCAATATTAAGCGGGACATTCACCGCTGCTCCACTCTACGATTTTTGGAACACGGGAAGGGAAAATTTTCGTCAGTGTTGAAACCCAGTGAAAATTGGCGCAAATGGATTGGATGTTTTGAATTCCGAATAGCTTTAACTCTAATTGGAATGGTCGGATGGCCTTTTGAGACCCCGTTGCGAGGGTAGCGAGAAAACAAAGCTTCTGGCTAGATTGGGACCCCGCGACGAGGCTAGTAAACTCTGAAATTCCCCGTTTGGGGGAGGAGGAGGAGGGTGGGAGTAAGTCTGAGACTTTGAACCTTCTCAAACAATGTGTCTCAAAACAAACTTTGGAACATCTGTGAATGATCTTACCTAAAATTTTCGACTGGAATGAGTGGAATTCAAACCAGTTCTTGGGACAAATGGCATAGCCTAGCCTTCTGGTGAATGTCCAACTTAAGTAGGAAAAAAAGATGCGTTCCGACAGTATAGGTGTTGAGGACAGTAGAAAAGATAAAGTAATAAAAAGTAAACAAATGAAGTAGCGCCACCTGACGATGACGCTATTAGTAAAAGCATTACAGAGAAGCTAAAAACATAAAGAAGTATTAATATGAAAATAGATTAGCTGAACAAAGGAGGCGATTGAAAATGTCCTTAAATCTCTCGAGAACAGTTATTTTGAATTTTCTGATAAAAGAGAAACTCAATTTGGTAAAAGATAATCAATAAAAAGTTCAAATGAATGGATGAAATACTTTTCAGCGAACGCTGAACTGAACAGAGCTTCTTGAATTGAGGCTAGCGACCCTAAATTAGATCAATTAGAGCAAAAGAAAAGTCTTTCTTCTTTCAGTTTCTTTAATATTTCTAAACAAAAATGTTTTAGAAAATCATCCTGACTCGAAGCATGCCAATTTTCTTTTTATATTTTTGCACACTTTTATTTAACTTGACTTGTGTTTTATGCGTGTAAAATGGAATTTTGTTATCTATTTTTCATTCAATTGCTGATGTGGTAGGTTTTTTAAATTTTGTAAACTTGTGTATCCTCGATGGCAATATTGTATTTTAATATGTTTAGCACTTAATTATCGGTTAATTGATTCACTTAATTAAATGTTGATTCTATACAAGGGTCAAGTGAATTTGAGAAAAAAAATTAATTCCGAGATTCCATAATATTTATAATCGTGAATTACAGTGGCGAATCCAGGATTCGGTTCTGGGGGGGAGGGGCTGAGGTCATAAAAATTTTGTATCGTAGTGACGAATGTCAAACCTCATGGCTTATGTTAACCAAAACACTTTAACTTTACAGGCTTTCCTCTCCTGACAATAAGAATAATAAAGAACACTACAATACTTTCGATAATTTAATAAAAAATACAATGAAACAGCTGGCCAAAAAATGTTTTCGACCGCGCCAACGCTACAAATGCAAGTAGAATGACTAGAAAAGTAGAAAAATTTTCGAGCCTGTCAAGTCAGAAACCAATGTTGTCACGATTTTATTACTATTCTTTTAAAATGAAAATTAAGATCAAACAGTTGTAGTTATTTTAAATTAAATCAAGAATTTTGGTTCAGCTCTGGGGGGGGGGGGAGCGGCAGCCCGATAGCCCCTCCCCTGGATTCGCCACTGGTGAATTATAAATGAAAGACTAAAATGTTAAAAATAATTCAAATAAAATAATAATTCATATAAAATAATGTAATTTTTAGTATACACTAATGAATTTGCATTTTTGACAAACATTTTTATTAACAAGTTAACTTCGGAATTTATTTTAAAAGCCCCTCACGGGATGCTTAATTAAAATCAAGCGATGACGATATACACGTCGAACGCAATAAAAATGGCTCTATAATAACTTTTAGAAAAAATCAAATCAAAACGATAAGGATTAAATTTTTATTGGATAAAAAATTAAAAATACACTGTTGAAAAATATATTAATTATTGAAAACTAAACAAATTGCCAAAAATAACAAAATTCATAAGCAGGAAAAATTTATCTTATTACATTATTGCAGTTGTTATCGGGGAATGCCCGATATACGGGTAAAGTACTGGAAAATTCCCATATACATGTAAAGTACGGGGAATACCCAATGCATTGGGGAAAATAATCAACTCATTTTTAAAAAGCAAAACATTGTACAGGGAAATAAACTCCATACCAAAAAACTGAACCTATTTTTTGAAAAATCTACAGCAGGTTTACTAGTAAAATAAAGGAAATATAGCAGTAAATGACATCTGTATTATATACTGAAAATTTGAGTTTTTATATCGACTGCTAATTTTTATTTTACACAACGTGTATGCACTATAGTAAAGATTTGGATTGACATGCATACGCGTGGAACGCAGTTAACTGGTTAAGTTCATTCATAAATGAGAGCTTCATTGTTAAAAGCGCGGCGAAGTTGTTTTCCCACCCGCACAGGGATGCCCCAGTCCGTTCTTCCTTTTCACAAATCAATGTCTACATTTTTGTTTCCCTGATAATCCATCCATAGACTACCGAACGGGTTGGAAAAGGATGTGACGTCTCCTGTCAGGCTGTTTAAACGGGAAGTGAAAGCATTCTTTGCTCTTGTTTCAATTCCGTGCTCAGACCAACACAGGCTTTTTTCATCAAGTAAGTCTCTTTATTCTCCGGTATGCATGGCAATTAAAGAGCAATCTTTGAGAGATACTAGGCCATTTTATTGAATTTTTTGTCTTCACGCGGACTTATTTCCTTCGTAAAATGTCACAAAGAGAGAATCAAGATATTTACCCTTTATTTCAAAATTGAATATTTAATAATTAATTGAAATTGAAAAGGACGATTTCGTGTCCAATATTTTTGCGCTTCTTTTTTGTTAATTCGATTTTAATATATGAATTTTCGTTCATTTTGTTTGCACCTAGATTATATACTCAATGGTGATCGGAAAAAGTTTTTCATTTGTAATTTGGAAATTGTAATGGAAAAAGTACTTTTATATAAAATATTATAATACACAAAATCCTCTTGTCATCTGCAACTTTATTTTTATTTAAATTGCGAATATCGGTTGCATCAAACTATTATTAAATCTCGTAACTTCGGTTAAAAATAGACCGTATCGAACGATTTTTACAAATCGCCGAAAGCTAATTTTTTTCCTTACGATGTTAAAAAATTTTAAAGAATGATACAAAATTTAATGAAACACTGCCAATGACAGTTCGAAGGTAAATGAATAATATTTCTTTAAATATCTATAATATTTTCATTCAAGTGGAATTGTAACATTAAATATAAAAAATCTTTTCTATTTATGGAAATTTGTTTTTAATGAATAAAAAATTAACTATTTTATAACTGGCACGGAACTTCATAGTATTTGTGAGCAAAATTTGAAGAAAATGCATTCAAAAGTTTGTATTTCTACAGCGTACAAAATATTGATGAAATTTTTACTTTTATTTCTATAGATAAATAATTAATTTTCCTTCTCGGAACATAGTATTCACATTTCAAATTCATTCACATTATGAATGCCATTGCAGCAGAATAAGTTTGATCTACATTTCTTTTGTTCTCGCTTAATACTCTTTTCGAACCGAAAATTACTAGAAAATTTTGTTAAATTATTTTTAATATTTTAAGTTAATAAGCTTTTGAGGCAGAAGTAGAGCATTTTACTCGTAATACAAAAATCAAAACTACATTTCTCTAAGATTTCATGAAACAATTTTGTCTCTTCCATCCCGAGTTCGTTTTTAACACCGAGCTTCCAATTGGTGTGGAGGCTTGCACACAATACAACATTCGCGTTCGTTAGAATAAACCTACAAATGCCTGAAAACAGAAAATTGTATTAAGTGAACATCAGTGACTCCAAGAAAATAAATAAACAAGTGATGTATCATCCAGCTTTATCAGACTCGAGTGAGTGACGTCGGAATTGCATAAATCTGATGAATTTTTTTTCATGATCCGTTTTCATAATGTTTAAAGGTTTTTATTTGTTTATTTAGTTGTTTATTTTGTGATGAAATAAGCAATTCTATGACTATCTTCTGGAAAAAAATATTGAACCTTTTTCATGTGTAACTCAGTACGTTTGCATGAATCATTTTAGAACCGAAGAGTTTTTACCAGAAGTATCGGTGATAGGATAAGATGTCACCTATCCTATCGCATCCTATCAGTGATGCAATTCTTATCCTATCATTTAAGTATCAATGATAGGCAAGAACTATAGGAGTATAAGTCAAATGTACCTAAGGCAATATTTGTCCATTTTCGGCTCCTAAAACCGAAATTTTTTCAAAAGCTTTTCTTACTAACATACATTTAAGCTTTTTTTTTTTTAAAAAATCTTCTGTACTTGAACTCAAAGATTAATAGGTTTCGAAAATTAATCTTTCCACCGCACTGTTTCTTATCAGAAAGTTCTGTCAACACAAAAATACAGCTAGAATTTTCTCGCAAATAAGCCGATATGTCAATTCTGGTCACACTATCATCTTTGAGACAAACAGACAGAAGTAGACAAGTTCTTTGCGATTGTTTCATCCAATTTTTGTGAAAGAAGCGCCTTCTTTTTTAAGGATTTCAGGAACTCTAAGCATCGCCATGCCCAAGGAAATGATTCATTCGCTTTTTCGTGCACTCGCAAAATCTCTGAAGATCCTCAGACTGCATCAGGTAATAGCAACATCGGGTTACTTTCACAAGTTTGAAAGAACTTACGAAAGGGCCGGTTGGATTTTTTCAAACTATCTTTCGTGACGAAGTGTTCTCAACTTTTCCTTCTTACCAACAAATTCATACTTTATTTCACCATCTCTGATGAGAGCTGATATCTCAGAAAAACCACAAAAAATATTAATAAACATTTTGATCCCAAAATGTGATGTTAACTATCAAATTTATTATCAATAAATTATTATTCTCTTATTATTGCTATTGTGAGATAATAATGTGTTAATACCAAATGGTGAAAAGAGGGTTGGCCAAGTTTTCGCCCAATTTTTCGAAAAAACAAAAGTCTAGATGTTTCAATTTCTTATCTCAAAACATAACGAAGTGTCTTGACTTATTAACTAACTAGTAGTTAATGAGAATAGTTAAAGTATCAAATTAATTTTGTCTAATAAGCTAAATGAATTCCTTTTCTTAAATCAATCTCAATTCCAAAAATATTTTAATATACCATTACTAGAAAAAAATGGCCTTTAAAAGGGTAAAAGTTGAGATCTTTTCGGAATCATCGTGCCTTTTCGCGATAAAAATGTAATGATAATAGTTATTGGAAATAAAAGCAGAAATATTTCTGGATGCGCTAGTCGGTAAGAACGCCCATGACGCATGATAACACAGTTGAATTCTTATTTGTTAACATTAACTAAACTCCGTGGGATTTTTTTGTGCTTTATTTATGTAAATCTAAATCATTCCTGTAATTCTAGAGCATTTTTTACTTTCTCGTAAATGAAATATACAAGAAGAAAGTAATGCAATTCGACCTCGAGAGTTTTATGATTCTCAACGTTTTATACTTCTCTCAACACTTTTTAAAGTTATGTTTTTCTGTCTCTCTCTCCAAACTCGATAAATCACTAACGCAACCACCTAGAACAAGTGTGTCTGACTTAAATGTAAGCACGGACATATGGGCAGCAAAAAATTTATAGAAATGTCGGTTTATTTAAAAAAAGAACAATGAAAACAGTAAAATTTTATTCTTGATACTTGGCACCTCTTTTCTGCCGTTACCTTTCATACTTCCAGTGATAACTTGTCTGCAGTGATTAATTCCAAAACTGATTCAAGGTCAATGTCAGTAATTATGGATCTGACAGGAGACTGATTTTTTTTCATCGGTGAAAATAATTGCTCGAACCGATAAGTACTTCCAAAGATGGAAATAATTTCATATGTTAGTTTTTGAGTGTTTTCAAACCTGGCTGGCAAATATTTGAAAAATTCATCCATCCCAGCTTCGTGAATTTTGCCCCCAAATCTAAACATCATTGGATTTCGATTACCTCCTTTTGCTTATCTTTAGGTATTATTTCCGTATCTATCGAGAAAACCGAAGAATCAATTTTTAAAAAAATTTTGATACCAGCGGTGTAGTCGCAAAGTAAACAGTGCCGGAACTCTCTAAACCTGGGTGACAAAAATTGCTCTGTGTTAAGGACGTATTCACAATATTTTGTTATTTATTTCTCGTAAAAATAAGCAGTGCAGGAACGGCGTTCCAGTGCGTTCCGGCTCCACTACACCCCTGTTTGATATACACTGTCATGTTATGCTGGGCCGCAAAAATAACCGTGGGCCGCGAGTTTGACACCTTGACCTAGAAGGATGAAATTTGATTTGCCCTAATTGTAGATGTCTT
>BGPR01000697.1:234904-268014 GCA_013235015.1 Araneus ventricosus
TTGACCTAGAAGGATGAAATTTGATTTGCCCTAATTGTAGATGTCTTTCAAATTTTTGGGCGAAATCGGTCGATGGAAAGCCGAGTTTATGTGGATATGATTACTCAAAGACACCACAAGTTTGATGGGAGAAATTTGGCATATTGTTTTTTCATCAGCATTGCAAACGTGTATCAAATTTTGCAGCAAATCCATCATCGGGATGACTATCTGTCTCCACGAGAACGGGAAATCTCAAAAACGCAATATACTAAATGTAGGATTGTTATTTTTACACTAAAATTGTAGAGAAGTATCAAACTCTGGACCCAATCGGTCGATGGGAAAGAGGTGCTATTCCAAAATCTGTATTTGAAACTTCTTACTATACGACGAAGCTAAACACAAAACACGCTGTAGTTTTTGAAATAAACGAGAAAGTTGATGTGAGGACACTCCCTCTGTTTTTCTAATTTTTCCACCGCCGCTATAGATACAATGCAAAAACCTGAATAGTGTTGAAATCTTTGAAAATTCCGGCAAACGCTTCTGTGTTAAAGCACGAAATGATGCAGAAAGTGTTGAAATGGTTTGTTATATCCATTGAAATCAGTTTATACAGGAAATACAGGAGGTCCAGAAAGGTCGTTTACACATTTTAAATAGGGATTGCGGTTATTGCAAAAAAAAAAACGGTTAAACCGTTTTTTTTCACCTCCGGTTTAACCTGGCGGTTAAAACCGCTCAAAATAAACTGTTTTTGAAAAACCTTTTTTCGTTTGTTTTTTTAAAGCAACGTTTGTGGACAGAATTTTTTATTAATAATAATATACAATAAGTAAGTATTAATACAATTAATTAATGTAATAAGTAATGATTATAAATAAGTAATAAATACAATAGGTAATAATAATAAATGAGTAATTATTGCAATAAGTAAGTATCATAGACAAAAAAATTTTATTGACATTGTTTTCACAAGAAATTAATTCATTGGCCAATATTTATCATCTAATCTGCTCATAAAGACTCTTTCAACAATGTATTGATCCGTGAGTTGACACCTCTGATCGGAAACATCATTCAACCTAGATAATAATCTTTCGGACGCCACAGAACTTCCGATTCAAGATGAATATTTTTTGGCTACAAAAAACAGACGCCGTTTGCAGACAAAATTTTTTATTAGTATTGTTTTTGCGGGAAATCAATCCATTGGCTAATATTTATCTGTGCATAAAGTCTCTTTCAGTAATCCGCCAACAAGATAAGATAGACCTGTAGATCTAATCGATCAGAAGAAAGAGGCCAAAAATACGAAGAGCTAGAAGGATGAAACTTAGCATCTGTATCAAATTTTCGATTCAATAGGTTAAAAAGAAGACATTCAAAACACTCGGTTTTCATTATTATACTTCAAAGCACAAAACGCGCCATATTGTGTGAGTGCACGAGAAAGTCGAGAGGAGAACTCTCCCGCTGGTTATATTTATTTTTACGAAAGATTTTATTGGATTTGTTATAAAATGAGCGGCAAATAAAATCTTTAATTGTTTAGGATGCAAAATTTTCAACAAATGAAGACCTTAACGCTGAACAGGATCGCAAATATGAGGATTTCAGAAATCGTCGCTTAACAAGCAACAGCACCTATCTCAATTTTTTGAAATTTCAAAGAGGAAAAAAAGACTCAATTTTTCACAACCATTATTGAATACTAATTATTTTTTATAACATCTGATATAAACATGAAACCGTATGTTCCTGCCATATGCGAAAAAATTCAGAAATATTCTTTATTGGTTTCGAAAAATTGAGTCTTTCCTTCCTCTTTGAAATTTCAAAAAATTGAGATAGGTGGTGTTGCTTGTTAAGCGACGAAATGGTTTTATTTTTCCTAAATACGTAAGCAAATTAGGGTTGCTTCAATGTGTATCTCAGTTTTCGAAATTTTACAAGAGGAAGAAAATCTGAATTTTTCATAACCAATAATGAATATTTATGATTTTTTTCGTATCTGGTACGAATATCCGATCTTATAATTCATACACGATGTGAAAAAAAACAGACATATTTGTTGTAGTTTGCAAAAATTCAATTTTTTTCTTCCTCTTGTAACATTGAGGTAGGTGTTGTTGCTACTTACACGGCGTGATACGACTTTTTTATGGATAAGATATTCGAACGATGATTCGATAATATTGCAACATATCACATCGAATGAAGGCGAAGGAGTCATTTTTCGCTTTACACTCTCATATCTTTAAGAGAAGTTCTAGAACTTATGATTCAAACAAAATTCTAGAACTAATGGTATGTGCTACTCTATGGTATGTGCAACTATTTATTTCTTACATTTTTGCATGTAGTCGAGAAAGTTTGTGAAGAAATTTTAATGAAACGATGAATGTTTTGTAATTAGTTTTAATTTAAAAAATGAAATTTTTCTTGTATTCTTTACACTCACTTATATAGATTTCAACGACTTTTGCTACAAAAATAAACCATGCAATAAAAGGTTAAGGGGAAATATCTTCGTATATTTTATTTCTTTGTAGGTCTGCTATATTATCCTCCAACAAAATGAATTGTTTTTTATTTGCTGTGTCTTTTAGTCAACACTCAGTAAAGCACAGAATAAACTAGTTATTAAAAGAAATGCAAATTTAGATTTTCGTTATGTGTGCTTGATGTTTCTTCATCTTCATCTCAGTCTTAAACTGTTTAGTTATTTTATTCATGCTTTCAAGCGAAAATTGTTTGATAATATTTCGAATGACAAAATTAATTAATATTTGGAAAAATAGACCTGCGTTATCGAGACATTCTAACGAAATACTGAGTGATGTTAGAAGTAACTCTAACTCTTCGTCGCCTTGTCATTAGAAAAAGTACACAAAACACACTTTTATTTAGTGTTGTAGAAAGTAGAATTTTTTTATTTGAATTATTTTCAACATTTAGTATGTACATAATAATTCCTTATTATAAATATTAATGGATCTTGAACTCCATCTTCCTCAAATTCGCTACCAGGTGGCGCCACTCGTTTGGAATGGAAATTTAATTAAATGATTCAATCAACGGATAGTTAAGCTCGGAAAATATTAAAATATTGGACTGTCATCGGGGACACACAACTGTAGAAAATTTTAGTGTGCGGAAAACAATTTTTTATTTTTATTATTACCTACTTTTTAGTCATTAATTTATTTCATGATTCATCATTATAACTAATATGGAATGTTGTAATAAACTTCTTTCAAATTAAATATCAAATGACGCCTCTTATATGAAATTAAAATCAAATTAAAACAAAACGATTAATTGATAATTGGGTTCTGTGAATATTAAATGGTGTATTATCATCGGGTTCACACAACTGTACAGAATTTGAAAACCCTAGTACATCAGGAAGCAAATGAAAAATCGGTTGCAAAATTCCTTATTTACAAACATGGGACAAGTCAAGTTCAAATAGAAATGTATAAGAATAAAGAAATCTTGTTCACGTCGAAGCTTTCATTTTCTGTAAATATTTAAAGAAATTACAAGTATTCAATTGATACTGTTTATCATCATGATGTCTTTTGAGACGACCTTACACAATTCCGTTCGCTGAACACCCAGGCACAAATATTATTTTCATCAGACGCGAGACAGAAATCATAAACATATTTCACTCCAATAAACTGCTCATGCTTTTATTGATGATATTAAGTATGAAAAGTGAATATCTCTGTATGCACGTGCCTTCATGACTTATGAATGACAACTTCATGAATGTATAGTTTTCATCGGAATAAGTGCTCGGAAACTGAAATGCCCTGAATGTTACGAGCACTGGTCAATTCACATCTGCATTGCTGTTTGTCCCATGAACTTAAGAAATATTCTATGGAATAATTTTTAGAAACTTTTATTTCACTTGACTTGTTTCATCTTTATAGAGATGGGACTTTGTAGCTTTTTGATGGAACTTTGATATAAGATGGAACTTAAGAACTTTTAAAGATGGAACTTTGTTTGATTTTTCACTCACTTTCTGATATGCTGGAGTTTTGAACTTTTGTGCGCTTGTATGTTCTCGATAAATTTTTAAGATTCTCAGAACTTAATTATCAGTTAATTTAAATTTAATTATCGATTAATTTAAATAATTTTGATTCCCTACGAGAGCCGCCAACTGATAGTGAATTTGGGAAAAATTGATTTCAAGATTCCGTAATATTTATAATCATGCATTGTAAGATAAAGACTAAAAATAATGAAATCAAAAAATTCTACTTTGTATCCTACTGAAAGTGTGTTTTTTAACACATTCATCGCTACGGACGAGATATCTCTCCGTAGTAGAAAAGCCTACTTCGTATCCTACTGAAAGTGTGTTTTTTAACACATTCATCGCTACGGACGAGATATCTCGTCCTTCAGAAATTTTCGCTAGGCACTAGAATTTGACTTGCATACCAAATTTATTAAGTTAAACATATTAGTAGATGCCCGCAGAATACGTCCACCTCTTTCTGTTTTGATTTATAAATTGTCTAGAGCGAGCATGCTACTTTTCGTCTTACTTGGAGCTTGCATCTAATTCACCCATAGCGATGAATGTGTTAAAACTGTCTTCTTTAAATTTATCCATATTTCGAATAAAATAAATGAAGTGTTATACTTTATATAAAAAATAGACCTGCATTATTGAGATAAAATGATACGAGAACGAACAGTGAGAGTTGTTTGAAGTAACTTTAGCTGTTCGGTTGGAAATTTGAAAGAAAACTCATTTACGCAAGGAATATTGGAATAGCTTTATAATATTGCGGTATATCTAAAATATTTGAGAAACGTTTAGGTAATAAGGTAATGTTTTAATGTTTCTACTGCTTAATATGTTGTTGAATATTAACTGCGTTGTGATGTAAGAAATGTTTAATCGCGCTTTCTAAATTCATATGAAAATCCTTTGCGCACTTTTGTAACATCTGAATTATGTGAGTTTCTTGTTGTTCTCCCCTCCACTCCATTGTTGCGAAAAGTGCACACTCGGATTGTAAGATTTACGCAATTCGTACAGTCAGTACGTACAAATATTTTTACTGAAAAGTGCTAAAAAGAATCAATAAAATAAGTTCTATTAAATATGATGTGTAAATTGCTGAATGAATGTTTGAGGTCACACTTTGTGAAATCTGTTCTTCGAAATCTCATACATTCTCATCCTATTAGAAATCTTTATTCCTAATCTACAACACAGAAACTTTACTTATGGCTATAAAATTATAGCGAGCAAATTACAAATTTTTACACATTTTATTTAATTTGACTTATTCCAGGTTTGTAAAGATAGAATTCTGTGATGTATTTTTCACTCACTTCCTAGAGTTAGAAATTTTGTACACCTGTGTATGTCAGTGCCCTATTTCAATATTTTCTGAACTGAATTATCAGTAAATCGGTCAATTTAATTTGGTTAATAATTAAATTTTGATCCCATACAAGTGGCTCCACCTGGTGGAGAATTTGAGAAAAGATTGATTTCAAGATTTCATAATAAATTATAAATCGAAAATTAAAAAGTAGGAAATAACAAAAATAAACTTAAAAATTCTGCTAAGAAATCACACACTTTATGGAATTTGAAACAAGATTAAAGTAGAAAAAAGTAGTAAATAGTGAAAGCAGAAAATGAAAAAAAATCTACTTTTTATGGCACTAATCAAAGTGTTTTGAAGTAATGTTATTATCTTCAGAATCCTAGTCATGAATCTTTAGTGAAATCGGTCTCTCTCGGGAACTTTATGAGTGGGTCCCCAAGGGAGTATGTTCGCACTCTCCGATAGGCGGCCGCGCTTTCTCCAGCCCTCCCTCTTCCCTTATAAAAAGTCGATATCAAGGGAGGTTTTTCCATCTTCCCTGTCATTCAGGTGCTGACCTTCACGCCACTGCCAGTGACGCAACTCCTCACCCCATGTCTTTGTTTTCAGGCTGCCGTCGAAGCCATGGAAACCAAAATGGAGGAGAACACTCGCCTCTATCGATCCCGATTCCTGATGCTCTTCCTCTTCGTTGCCTATTCCATGGCCAGCGCTTTCCAATGGATTGAGTACGCCATCATCACCAACATCGTCGCCCGATACTACCAAGTGGAGGAGTTCGACATCAGCTGGACTGCGATGGTCTACATGATCTTCTACATCCCGCTCATCGTGCCCGCCAATTGGATTCTGGAGAAGAAAGGACTCCGCTTCGCCGTGCTCCTCGGATCTTTTGGCACGTGTTTGGGTGAGTACGCTCCTCCTCATCTATTTAAATCTACCATTTCATTCACGTGGGGGAAATTCTGGCAAAGCTCCCTCCACAATGAATTCGCATCAAAAAAGTTTCACAAAGCACTTTTCACGCAAGTGTAGGTTCATAAATCTATTTTTTTTTTTCCTTTTTCGTTTTATGTGTTATTGACAGTTTAACGTAAAAAATACGTAGCTGAATGAGTTTTTTTAAACACTAAGCGGCCGAACTAGCTTTTTCCTTTTTGCCTACTCAGTTCAAAAGTGGATTTTTCTTATTTATTTATATATTTTCTTAACCTTCTAAGAGGCTGAACTAGATTTTTGCTTTATTCATTTCAAAAGTAGATTATTTTTATTTATTTGTATATTTTCTTAACTTTCTAAGCGGCCAAACCAGCTTTTTCCTTTTCGCTTATTCGGTTCAAAAGTAGATTATTTTTATTTATTTGGATATTTTCTTAACTTTCTAAGCGGCTGAACCAGCTTTTTCCTTTTCGCTTTATTTAGTTCAAAAGTAGATTTTTCTTATTTATTTGTATATTTTCTTAACAGAATTCACATTGTTTCCTTCGAACAGAGTATGTAAATTATTTCTGTGTGTATCTTGAACATTCTGAATTCTAAAAGAATTAATAAAACTGTGTTGGAAATATCATCCGAATGCTGTAAACCTTTTGTACTAGATCAGTAGCAAAAAAAAATGACGAACGATGATTTGAAGGATTCCTTTCGTGTTAAAACACTGTTCACAGAGTGTAGATTGATAAATCTAAATTTTTCTCGTTTCATGTGTTAACGTGTAAATATAACCCACAAAATAATGAGTTTTTTAATAGAATTCTCACGAATTCCTTCAAACCGATTTTCTCATCCACATGTTGTTAAATGAGAAACTTCTGATAAAGATCTCTCTGTACTGAATTTGCATCGAAAAAGTTTGAAGGATTCGTTTCGTGAAGAAACACTGTTCTCACAAGTCTACATTTATAAATCTAAATCTCTGCATTGAATAATCTATCTTTCGTTTCATGTGTTATTGACAGTTTAATGCGCAAATACAAACCACTAACTGAATGAGTTTTTAGTAGAATTTGTATTTTTCTTATAACCCAAAACCACCCCTCGTTGAAAAATTTCTATGTATATAATATGCAGGAATAATGCTTTGACCATGTTATCTTTTGAATACGATAACTAAAGTCATTTTGATTGGATTTGAATTGACGAGAGTTGTGTTGAGGGAGGGGGAAAGTCTTGGCCGTATTCGTAGATGAGCCATCCAGTTGAAAAGGGTGGAAATGGTGGGAGGGGTGAAATTTTCATTTCTCCATAACTCCCTCACTATCAAAGATAGAAATATAATTCAAATTAGGCGAAATATCGCATGATCATCACGTGACAACCTTCGTATCAAAAATTCTTCGATAGCTGCAACCCCTTAGAAGTCAAGGATTAAAAATTGGTTTCCATCCCTAAATTCGCCTGCTTTTTTACCTAAGCATGAAAACTTCGCTTGGAAGCTGTTATCGGCTACATTCTCTTCCACCCTCTTTTATTAGCATAGCTCCAACCCTAATGAAATTCGAAGTGAAATGGCAGAGGAGGGAGGGTAAAATTTCTTTTCCTTATACGAGGGTAAGTCATTAAGCAAGTCACAAAAGATAAGAAAAAAATAATTTACCGTGATAATCACTTGGAAACAATTTTATTTTTCAACATAATCTCCACCAATATTGTTGCTCTTATCCCATCGTTTTATCAGCGCCCCAATTCCAGCTGCATAAAATTCTGTGGGTTGCTGTCTCATCTACAGTAGGACATCGTGTTGAACGTCGTCATCATCTGCAAAGTGTTTGCCTCCAATATGTTGTTTTAGTAGACCAAACAGATGAAAAGTCTGGTTGGCCAGTGCTACAGCATCCACCTTACAGTCCAGACTTGGCCCCAAGCGATTTTCATCTGTTTGGTCCACTAAAAACACGTGCATAGAATCACAGAATTTTTGCTATTTTCATCCGTATTTGAGTCAGAACGTGACAATTAATTTTAAATACAAAAATCACCTGGACACGTTTAAATGTCTCAAGTATCGTTTACCATCTTAAATAGATTGAAATATTTTAAAAATATCCCAAAAGGGTGGTGGCATCTAATTAGGAAGTGAAATAAAATCGTATGGCAAGGGGTTAATGACCGTGTACGTTTGTGGAGAAGTTAAACTGTATCATACGCACTTCAATCCCATCCAGAATGGTATGAAGATTCTTTACAACATATGGCTAGCCCAAATCGAGAATCTTACAGTCTTTAAAAATTAAATTAATTTTCAAAAATCTCTTTTGTTTGTCTGTAATCATAAAATTAATTATTAAATTATCAGTCTTAATATTTTAAGTCACGTTAAAATTTTGCAGCTTTAAGAAAAGTCAAATACTCAATATTTAAATCTTTATTCAGAATGAGTATAAAATGCGTCCTTCATATACAATGTAACAGTAATTATTAAGTAAAATAAAAGTATTCTTCAGAACGGATAATTAATTATTACCTAATGCTATTAATTTTGCACTATTCATTTATGAGTTATTAAACATTTAATTATAATATTAATTTACTCGATTTAATGTTTTATTTAGAACACTTTATTAATGAATTTACACACTTAATTAACTTTATAAATCATATTTTATTGTAACATTAATTTAATTATTGTATAATTAAATAGTTATTTAATACTTTTATTTTAATATTAAATTATCGTAAGTTAAATATTTTTGTTTTTGGACTGCCGCTAAGGGGAATGACCCTGTTTAAATATTTTTGTTTCCATTTGGACTACCGCTAAGCTGGTAATGACCCTGTTTAAATATTTTTGTTTCCATTTGGACTACGGCTAAGCTGGGAATGACCCTGTTTAAAAACAAGGTCATTCCTGCAGAAAGTTTGTGCGGAGGAAGTTGTAGTTTTATCCATATTTTGCAAGCGACTCAAATTAATCGCTAATTTTGCCGAAGTTAAAACTCAAAGGAAGTGAATATATTGAAGAATTCGAAAAGATTTTTATTCTTTTTTCATTTAACTAGAAAGCAATTGTATGTAAAACTATTTTGCATATAAATCTTATGAAATAGTCTGGGCAATAAATCGCAATATCATCTAATCAATGATGACGAAACTTGAATAGAAATCTTTCCGTGATTTCGGAATCCCTTCCAATCTAAGTCGAAATGTAGACAGAACATTTAGCTTATCATTCACGTTTCTATCCAATCGAAATTGAATCAAAACGTCAAACACAATGGAACATAATTCAATTAGATGCAGAGTGCTATTGGTTAGTGTTTAAATTTAGTAACCATAAGACGCAGTTAAGTTGTTCTTCCTGGTTTCTAATCACTTTTTGCTTTGTCGTATACGAAGAAAATTATTATGATCGTCAAAAAATTGGACCTCGAGACGTTGATGAAACTCCACGTTTTAACAGGAGTCCGAAAAACCCTTTTTATAATTATATCTGTCTGTCTGTGAACACGATATTTTAAAAACAAAACGAGCAAGACGAATTACATTTAATACGTGGCCTTTACACAATTGGTAGCTTTCTATCATATTTTAGACGAGTCTCTTAGTCTAGTCTCTTTGTCCCTCAAAATGCATGTGCACACGATGACTCAAACGCAACCAGCTAGACAGATGAAATTTAGCATACGATTTTATCAACAGAATGATAGATCAGTTTCAAATTTTAAATCAAATCCGTCGTCGGAATGACCGGCTGGCGGTCTGTAAATTCGAGTGCATGTGAACACGATAACTGAAAAATGCGAAGAACTAAAAGGATGAAGCTTTGCGTATAATTTTGTCATTCAAAACTGTAGATCTGTATCAAATTTTAAATCAAATCCGTCATCGGAATGACCGGCTGGCGGTCTGTAAATTCGAGTGCATGTGAACACGATAGCTAAAAAATCCGAAGAACTAAAAGGATGAAGCTTTGCGTATGATTTTGTCATTCAAAACTGTAGATCTGTATCAAATTTTGGACCCAATTGGTTAAAAGGAAGATAATCAAACTGCATACTCGGTCTTCTTCGGTATACTACGAAGCAGCAAACGCGCCATATTGTGTTAGTATACGAGAAATTCGAAGAGAGACCAATCCCGCTGGCTCATTTTGTGTCTTAACACATTCGCTGCGACATACAAATTAGATTCAAGCTCCAGAAAAGACAACTGGTAACTTTGCTTGCTCTAGAAATTTATATACCATAAAAGAAAGAAAGTGGACATATTTTGAAGACATCTATGTAAGATATTACCCGTAAAGAATAATTTAATCACTGTATAAAGAAAAATGGAAGAGCTAGATTAATTAATTTGTTTGGCGATAGATTGAACCACAGTTCTGCTCTGTACGAATTACGAGCAGCGCCCTCTTTTTTTCTAATAAAACCAGACTGTACGCTGAGAGCAAGCAGCAGCACCGCAGGCACCCGAAATGTCAAAATCTCTCTAAATCCTTCTGTCGTGAGTCTTGGCGCAGTTAAGCCGCCCGATCTCCCGGTTGTAAGTAACTCTCTTTATTCTCTAAATCTTTAATACCGTAATATTCTTAACCCGTAACATCTATCCCTTATTAATCTGGCTCACCTAATAAATATGACTTCATGTAAATTCTCAACACTCTCGTTAACTTTTTGTGTATATACCTTTCCCCCTGTAAATTCTCCCTATAGTACTTTATTAAATGTTTTTGTATTTAACTTGAAGACTACTCATTTATTCTATGTAACATTTTGTTCTAAATTTAATGTAGTAAAAACCCTGAAATCCCCTATACATAACCCCGAACTACTTACCCCTTAAAGGTAACTCTTCCGTGGGCATTTTGTTTAATTGAACGGAATCCCACATCTATTAACATGTACGAATTATCTAAACTAGAATGCAAGTCAAATTCTAATGCACAGAAAACTTTCTTGGAAGACGAGTTATCTCGTCCGTAGCAGTGAATGTGTTAAGGCTCCAGTGAGATGCATGAGAAGCGAATTTTAAAGACCATGTTAGTGTCAGTAGTGAATTGAAATTGTAAACGTGATGTATTATTCGATTAATTCTATAGAAGATTCATATCAAAATTGTCAAATACTGAATAAATTGTCAAAACAATCATGATGTTCGTCCAAAGTAATATTTATTAAATAAAATATTCCGAAACCATCATGAAAATTTTATTTTCACGATCTATATTTCAAGATTTAAACTCAATTATAAAATTCGACAACTGATAGCGCTGAAGCCTTGAAAAACTATAATGCAGTGTTTTCAAAATATCCTCTGCCTACAGCAGTGGCACAGTTTAGGCTCAAACCTAAATTCGATGTGCCCAAGGCCTTGTCTGCTGGAATGGCCCTAGAGTTTGCCCGACGGGGAGGGCAATTTTCCTGATGGGAGTACCGTCTCCCATAGGGAGAGGCACGACCCGCCGCATGGGGGGAAGGAGTGTAATGAAATTGGTCACAAATTTTCGCCAGATTATTATTTATCAACTGCAGTTGAATACCCCGTACAAAACTTTTCTCCAACGGGCCCCACCCCTACTTGTCTGGACCACAAGCTGCTGCTAGAGCCCTCCAAAGCATTGTGCACTGTCACAAATCATGCAGAATGTTATGATAATGTGATGCAGTAATAGTTTTAGTCAGAAAAAAGGGCCTTTGAGGAAGCGGCGGTCAAATCTTGACTTTTGTCGTATGCAGAGATGATGGAACATCAACATGGGGATTTAACTTTCCAAAATGCACCACTTGTATTTATTGACGATGCCTTCAAGGTAAAAATAAGATTCGCTGGTAAACCAAATATTTCCCACATCGACACCACAGCTATTACAGGATGTCGTTTGCGAACGTCTCATGGCAGCAGCACTGAAAAGTTACGAAGACTGATTTTCTATGGAAACAAGTGTAGGCTGTGGCAAATGATATGGTGCTGAGTAATCGTCGTCTTGAGCCCGAGCTGCAATACGACAGGCGGATCGCTTGTTGGGCGATCTGAACATTCACCTCTGTGACTGTCGAACGACCGTCCCATCGTTCACGCTCCCAGTCCATTGAAATTTTGCATACAGGTCTTCTACTGAATCGAATCCGTTTCTGTCCTTTAGTCGCGCTAAAACTTCCTCCGTATTTCAACAACTCTATGATTCAGACTGTGAATTTTCAATGCGAGAAATATTCGGTGTTCTAAGAAATAAAACACTTTTGAGCAGTAATATTGTAGTCTTTGAACAGCAGAGAGTTAAAGTACAAAATGACAATTAACCCTTTGAGGCACGGAATTTTAGAAAATAAAAAGACCCATGTTGCACAGAAATTGTATTTCTTTCTAAATTGAACAATGGTTTATTGTTATTAATAAAGGAATAACATAATATAAAAACGTAAAAATAATAATAATTCAATTAAGTTTTTTGTTATAGGGTGGGATTCAAATAGTCCCACCGTGCCACATGGGTTCATGAAACTACATGGGTTCAGGTGGTTCAAAAATATCCCACCATGCATATTTACGCACCAAAAATGTGGGACACTTTTAATACCGTTGTGCCTCAAAGAGTTAAGGAACAGCGTTTCCATAAATATATTACAACGTTGTTGCTGCAAGTGACGTATAATTTTATTCACTTTTCAACTGGGTCAGTCATTTTTGTGATACCCTGTATATGTGCTATAAGAAGTTACATTGTTATCACTCCTCAATTTTAAACGAGTTCATATAATTTCAAGAATTACTATAGTTAATATTCTTTTGTCGATATTGCAGGTGTCTACACATATTTCTTCTTCGCTGAAGCGTATTTTTTACTACAAAAATGATATTTTTCATGCGTGACTTTTACAGTAGGGATGGCGCAAACAATCGTTGCAAAAACAACAGCCTTTTTCACCTCCGGTTTTAACCTGGCGGTTAAAACCGCTCAAAATAACCGGTTTTCGGTTTTTTTAAGATCGTTTTTAGACAAATTTTATTAATAATAATAGACAATAAGTAAGTATTAATAACATAAGTAATTAATGTAATAAGTAATGATTATAAATAAATGATTAATGCAATATGTAATAATAATAAATGAGCAATTATTACAATAAGTAAGTATTATAGACAAATTTATTAACATTGTTTTCACAAGAAATGAATTTATTGGCCAATATTATCATCTTATCTGCTCATACAGACTTTTCCAGCAATGCGTTGATCCGTGAGTCGACACCTCTCATCGGAAACAGCACCATTCAACGTAGATACTAATCTTTCGGACGCCACAGAACTTCAGACTAAAGATAAACATTTTTTGGCTACTAAAAACAGACGCTGTTTGCAGACAACAATTTTTATTAGTATTGTCTCTGCAGGAAATCAATCCATTGGCCAATATTTATCTGTTCATAAAGTCTCTTTCAGTAATCCGCCAACCAACAGACGCCTCGAGGAAGCGGTTGTCGGCGATTGGCTTAAGGTGATGAAATTCAAAGCTTTATAACTTGGTAAATTTTAGTCTAGTCAAACCTAAAATCGTGTCTATCTTCCGACCCGGTTTTTTTACCCGGTTATTGTATTTTTAAAAAAAATAACCGGTTAAAACCGGGACGAAAAAATAACCGGAAAAACCAGTTAATCGAAACAAAAAAAAAACACCGGTTTTCGGTTTAAACCGATAAGTTTTTTCCATCCCTATTTTACACCATTGTCTTTTTTTGAAAAAACAGTGTATAATATTGTTTAATATATTGGTAATCAAAGTCGGGAGCTTATCAAAAACGCCGAATAAGTGTGCATTTGTAGATTTTCTTAAATTTCTCACATATAATTTTTCTTGCCTTTTGAAAGTCTGTGTTGAAATTCATAAAGCAAATGGACGTATTATTTCTAAATAGCCTTTTTCGTGTTACATGATTCATAAAGCTTATATAAAAGTGAATTCATTTTATAGTGACGGTTAAAGCTATAATTTTTCTCTAGAAAATATGACGCACGTTTTTTTTTATATCCATTGCCTTGAAGTTTTAGTTTAGGCAGTGAAAATTAAAACCGAGAACATATAAATAACCATCTATGATGAAGATAAAAATTCACAATAAATCTGCTATATTACTGTTATCACATATTTACTGAAACATATTAAACAAAAGGAGAAACTGCGGTCAAGGATACGCTTTATGACGAATGAACTAAATAACTGAATAGATATAAAATCATTGTTCTCCGTACCATGCTACAGAATTCTCGCGTGATTTGATTACAATACATCGCGAATATAGTTTCGCGATTACAGTATAATGCCATTCATATCTTTCGTATGGAATGCTGTAACGAAATCAAAACGCCTCGCGCGTGAAAAGATGAAAACAGGATTATCTATATTAGAATGCTATTTAATATGGAGGGGAGAGTGGGGTAAAACCGGGTAGAGGGGTAAAACAGGGTACCCTTGATTGGGCGCTATTATCTTTCCTATCTAGCAGACAGATACTGAATTGCATTCTACTAGCCAAGAAAAAGGAACAGTCATAGTGGCGTGTTGTAGCTGTTGAATTCACTGATTCTGGGAAGGTTGATTTGTTTTAAGTCGTCAACTCTCTAATGTTCGTTTGATTTTAAACTGCCCTTACTTAAAAATCATTACAGTTATAAAAACTTTATTTAGTCCAGCTCATTATACGCTTACTAAGGAATGATGCCCTATCAAAAAATAAAGATTAACTCCAATAATTGCGCGGTTCTATTTTGTTTTTTCTAACCTCTGCAATCGGGGTAAAACCTGGTACTCCAAGTGGCGTAAGACCGGGACAGTCACTATCGATGATTCCTCCGATTAAGACGATAAAAATACATCAGACATTGATTATTTATATTTTAGTTATGTATTTTCTAATTTAAATAAAAAAGAAGCGTTAATTCAATATAAAAACTGTCTTAGCTGTGCCCACGAAAGCTGCAGTGGCGCGGAGAAAGAAGACATCTGCTTTAAATGTGAATTTTTTAGCTAATATTCTTAAATTGTCATATAAAGTAAAAATGATTACAACTTTTCCACTGAAAATCGAGTTTTCCTAATTTACCATAACGTTAAAATGTATACCGGGTTTTACCCCACTAGTGGGGTATAACCAGGTAGGTTGAATTTTTAATAAAAAAAATCATTGATAAAAAAAGTAATTAAAATATGACTTTTCTGGAAAGATATATTGTACTCCGATAAACAACGAATATTTTAATAAAATTTGACAATCTCTATGTCGAATATTTTAGCTGGAACAGGCCTTCGAACCTTAACTACCCGGTTTCACCCCCACTTTCCCCTAATGATAGTGATAGTGATACGTAAATTGTATTGGTGTTGACTTGTATTTCATATATTAGGGGTCTATTCTGGTACCCCCCGGTTGGAGTGGGGAGTTAGGTTTGGGTTTAATTGTGTAGCGGAACCATAGTGGCACGCCAGAACTACCAGAATAGACCCCTAATATGACTGTTAAACGCGGAATATTAGAAAATCCGCTTTGAAATGTGTCACTCATAGCGAAGACACACTGATGAAGCATTGAATTAGGTGTCATTTTAAGTTGTTGATAATCCAGCTCAGATGTCTTTCGCGGTATGAGATTGTGACTCAAAATTCAAAATCGCGCATTTTTAAAATGGTACATTTTTTCATTTATAACTATAATATGTTAATTACAGAGTGCCCACAAATTATTGCCAGGGTTTCCTCACCTCAGAACTTTAGATCAAAGAGCATGATGATAAATATTATTACGTACTCTAAAAGTCTTTTTATAACACAAACAAAGTAGTAATTTCCACATCGCAGCTTCTCACGGCATGTAATCCATCGACACTTGGCTGGTTCAGTCTCGATATGTCTAGACTTAGGTCAGTAAAATGCATGCAATCTTTATACAAGGGCAGTCAAGTATGTAAGTATCTTGGATGCAATAAGAGCAGCAAAGCTCGTAAGAGGTGGCAGCTATAAAAACACTTTAGTACAGAAGTTGTGGCACGTAACACATCAGACTTAACCCTTAAAAGCCCGATTTTTTTAAAATTGATTTTAAAATGTTTTCTGACTTTCATTTCTTGAATAAAACATGGGAAAAATACTTTTAAAATCCTATTTTATTTTAAGTATGGTTTATGGCTGAAAAACAGTTTCTTACCAATTGACAACACTGGGCTTTATTTCGGAAAAAAATTCCTTGATAAAATACTATAATGTCGAACACAGATGAATTTTAATACATAATAATAATTTCCTTCAACATTGCAGAATAAAGCATGGTATTCTCAAGCGTACAAACACAGCTAAAAAGATGCAGCCTCAATTGAAAAGCATCAATTTGTTTATATTTTTTATCAGCACTCAGACTGTCATCTGTATGTTGTAAATTGATTTAATAAAAATTTCAGTATGTATCCTATTGACAACAACAGGTATTAGAGCTTGACTCTCTGAACCCGGCTAGAGTGAGAATTCCAGTACCTAAAAACTGAAGTAAATTTTCGTTCACGAAAACAGAATGAAATCCTTCCTTTCTTTACAGAAATTCCAGGAGGACGGCACCCAAGTTTGGGCGATCAATTGCCAACAAAGAAAGGAACCACTTTTCTCCCGTAAAATTCACTCAGACGCCCGAAACCGCCCGAGTCCGTCCTCTGTCGGATGGGCCGGTTTGAGGCGGGATAGGGCTCACAGAGTTAAAGAGCAGTTTTATTCCCAAGATTTTAAAAGACAAAATTGATTATGATGCTTAAAGGTAACACTGGGCCCTTAAGGGTTAACTCAATTGTCCGCCAAGTGTCGATGGGTTGCGTGCCAAGAAAGGCTGCCACAATTTTTGTACTAAAGTTTTTTGATAGCTGCCCCCTCTTATCTGTCTTTTCAAACATTTGAAGCGAGTAAAAAGACTCGCTTCAAATGTTCTTGTTCAATGTTCTTCTTACACAGCGTCTGTTCTGTTCGTTGTTACTGTAAAACGAAGAGAAGGCTGTCTTTTATGTATTCCTTTTAAAAGGAAAACACTTTAAAAACATCAGCCGCTCTTGATTTCCTGTCTCTGTTGTCAAAAGTATCCTAGTTTCTGATGAAAAGTCAAAGATGGAAAAGCAAATAAGACGAATATCAGCGGAAGTCTTCCAGGAAGTTGTCTCCAAGACAAAAGTGTTATCGCAATGAGTAACACAACACTTTTTCCGTCACAAATTTGAACCTGTCTTAATGAGCATTTTAACTCAAATCTATTCTTAATTCTTCTTGATTTTACCTTCGTCAAACACTCTTTTGTATTTTATTTAAACAATGAATTTTAAATAGTGAAACGAAATGGAGATAACAAACTTGATCCATTCTTTCGTCTGATGTCTCAAGAACTTAACCACAAAAGTCACATGAAATATGAGAAGATAGCGACATAATTCACTAGACAGAACATATTTTAACTGTAAAAATTTTATTGTCCATTCTAATGCATTTTAGCTAGATTTGAATTACTTGAAAACTTACTGGAAATTTGATTCCGTTGGAGTTAGACTGAAAATTAAAAATGCAACAAATTATTATTTTTTTCGAGAGCTATCAAATTTTTGGGGTGATTTCAGATCTGTGATATTTAGGCAGATTCCTTATGGGAATACTACCTACCACAATATGTTCTCATGACATGACTTCAGGAAAATCTGTGTCCTCAAAACCACTCCTCGTTCGAAAGTTTTTATTTAAAACTTTGTCCGTGTTATCTAGTGAACTGGATAATTAGAGTAATTTTGAATGCATTTGAACCGACTGGTGATATGTTGTAGGGAAGATGAAAATATCGGCGAGTTCGTAGACGGGCCATCCAGCTCAAAGAGGATTACAATGTCTCGTGAGTGGAAAGGGGGGATTTCCATTTCCTCATAACTCCCTTATTATTGAAAATAGAAATATAATTCAAATTAGGCAAATTATCGCTTCATCTTAACAAACGGCTTTCGCATTCGAAGTTTTTCGATATCTGCATTTATTTAAAAGTTAAAAATTGATTTCCAACCCCTAACTTCGATTGCCTTTTAACCTATGCTTGTCACACCTTCATGGGGAGATCTCATCAGCTGCATTCTCTTCCACCCTCATAGCTCCAACCCTTGTGAAATTAGAGGAGGAAATAGCGGAGAAATAAAATTTTCTTTTCCTTACATCGCTGGACAAAAGAAGAATCTACCTTCGCCTTCATGCTTGTTAACAGGAATTGTTTTCAATTAAATAGAAGCCACTGTTTGTTTTCCTTCCCTAAACAAATCCATAAAAATCTCCAACAATTCTTAAATACAAACATCGTCTGTCTATTCCAAACACCCAATCTGCTTTCCATAGTTGCTGGGCTTAGCTCATTTTCCACAAGTGCTATTCCAAAAGGTTCAATGACATGAGAAGTTCTAGTAACTGCACCCAGCAGCAGCCCTGAGGTCGGTCAATCTGGCCTGTCCGCGGAGACCAGTGCGGCAATCTGTCTTGTGCATAGATCAGAAACTGCCATTTTAAATCAAACTGAAAATGCAACCAACTGAATTGCTACCCAGTTGCAAACATTAAGAAAATGATAAAGTTAGACAATTTTATATGGATTTGCATTCAGCACTAAAATTTGATGACAGCCGGGAAGAAAATCTTTTCCTTAACCCTTTGCGGACGGGTAACTTTTTAGAACACTCAGGTCAAGTTGGCACACTTTATACGCCATCCCATTTTTTCAATTCTGTGCTTATTTAATTACATAAAACTTTATTTTTTATATTGTAATAAGATAAGGGGTTTGAATGGATGGATGATATACACATTTGTGTCCGAATTTTAGCAGCTATCTTCAACTGGATTTCATACACCTCAGTCTCGAAATCGGTGAACTGTGGCGCACATTATATGCCGTACCTGTCCGCAAAGGGTTAATAATTAGACTCTGAGAATAGGAAGCGAATGAATGTCAAATTAATAAAAATTATCTCTGTTAGGAAATTCTGCATTTTAAGCTACGAAGCTTGCATCTTTTCTAAATTGTCTCTCGTACCTTTACTCTAAGGGGTCTATTCTGGTACCTCCGGTTGGGGTGGGGGACGTCACTTTTTCCGCACGTTAACAACGGGAAAAGTGACGTCTCCCAACCCAACCGGAGGTACCAGAATAGACCCGTAAGATTCGAAGCACTCTTTCTTTAAGATTTTACGTCATTTCTTTGAGCTAGTCACTTTATTTGACATCCATATTAGCAGCTATTTAATCGGAATCGTATGACGTTGTCTATTCGATTCCCGCAGCTGATATGTAGATCTACTGATTATTAACAGAGTATATATACTTGTCTCTACTATGTCATTTTTGTACGGTCTGTAGGTCCTCTAAGCATTCTCTTCTCGGAGAGACATCAGTGCTGTGTAAGCTGTTGCTTGCACTGTACTTATAAGATGTAGGACAAGTATCAACTCTGTAAAATGGAAATATGATAATCTGTAAATATGTTCTTAAATGTGGTCGTCCAAATAAATGTCTCTTTTAACTTATATGTTTCGTCATTCCTGAAATAATAAGAAACGCTCTATCTCATAGAAGTTCGACTGCAAAAAGCCAGGATGCTTTTAGCTTATTATCCAGCAGCTCTTCATAACCAGTGTTATTCAAGCTGCCTGTCTCTACTACAAGGATTATAGTTTTTACGAATCTAAATAAGAATGAGACTAACAAGTGATATTGGCAAACTCGCTTCCTGTGCCTAACAATCTCTATGAAGAAAAAAAATAATTCTGTAATATTTTCTGTGAAGGCGTCTCCATTAGAATACCTTTAAAAACTTATCAAACAGGAAGTACATTTCCAAATGAAGTATACTCTTGAGAACTTTATTAAAAATTCCGATAACCACTGCTGAGTTCCAACATAGTTTTTCAAATCTTAAAATAATAATAAAAAACAATTTAAGATCCGCAATGGCACAAGGAAGACTGTCCAACCTAATGTCGTTTTCCATAGAAAATAAATCGTGTGAAGACATACATTTAGGTGAAAAAATAAATCAATTTGCTGAACTGAAATCAAGGAAAACAAGATTAGACTTGTTTTTTCTTTTATGTTAATATTGATGTGTTATAAGTTAAGTATTACTATTTAGATAAGAATAAATATTGTATATGTTTCTTTCTAAATTAAAACTGAAATATTTTATTTATTTATTGAGGGCCCCACTCTAAATTTGTGCCAGAGAGCCTCGAATACCAAAGGGCGTTATTTTGAAGACTAAGACGGACTGCAAAAGTTTCTAGCTTGTTTTTTTTTTTTTTATGTCAACTGCGAAAGATTCGCTGACGCATCGTCTATATAAATCATTCGCTTCCTATTCTCGGAGTCTAATCATTAAGGAAACGATTTTCTTCCCGGCTTTGTTTACGTACAAGAAAACCGAATCTATCGGATGATATCTGATTGGCGTCTAAAAATAGGAGGCAGATGTGTACGATAGAAGAGTTCGCAGTCACGTGTTTCTCAAAATAAAATGGATGAATCAATATTTGCGAGCATGGATTTCATAAAAATAAAGCTTTAAACGGTTATAAAGCTACACAGCTGGGCTAAAAGCTGCAGATGAAAGGCAGTGAGCCCTTTCAAGTGTTCTAAGCACAGAGTATTTTCCCATAATTAGGATTTCCTTTGTATACAATGTCACTATCCTGTTGATATCGCTACTTTTATGCACACATTTTTCAAGGAACATTGTAGTTAAAAAAGACAATCATAAATCGTGCAAAGTAAGCTTCTTTTTATCACCAGCTTAAAAAATAACTGCTTCGTGTTTGCGAATCAGCTTAGAAACAAACAGTGCTGCAAAAGTTGTATAGACCTTAATTATTGGAAATTTTGTGCTGATTATTTTGGTATATAATGATGATATACTAAAAATTGATAGTTTTTGAGTTATAAGCAAAAACTGGGAAGACATTTTTTCATGTTTTATGGCTATAACTGAAATTCCAACAAAACTTTCTGGTGGCAAACATCAGGTTCGTAATAAGCACCCCAAAAAACATAAATGATCAAAAAATTACAACTAATTGATTGTAAAAAAACTACTTAATGATTGCACTACTGAGAGAAAGCGAAATCAGGAAAGCAAAGGCGGAAATCGCGCCAAACGAAAGCTGTGGAAATCGCAGCTCGAGTGCATCTTATGTCAAAGGGAGAAAGGGTTGCTTTTTTCTTCCGACAGAGCGCTAAATTGTAGATGTGTACCAAATTTTAAATCAAATCCATTCACACGTTCCGTGCCAAGCCGTTTTTTCTCGACTTTTTATTCAGACCATTTGATGCTCTGACTAATTAGCTGATTGATTTTTGAAGATTGATATATTGTCACACAATATTTCTCTATAGTCGTCAACCCATAAATAATTAGATTGTTTAGCGTAGTTATCACATAGTGTACCATTCATGGCACACGTGACGCCGCGATCAGTTTTAACTTTTCGATGAGTGTGTACCACGTGTACCGTTTATGCTACACTTGACCTGAATGGAAAGTTTAGCTTATACCATCCATGGTACACGTGGCACGGAACGTGCAAAATTATTTCGATGCCGTTTTCATTTGTTAGCCCTTTAAACTAGGGGTTCCCGACCTTTTTTCCCTCGCGTACCCCTTGATTGGTCTTTTTATTTGCGCTCACCCCCCCCTTCTGTGATATACTCCCCCCTCCCGCACACACCAACCATTCCTCTATACAAAAAAGCTTTTATCAATAATATAAAGGGTTTAGGTAAGCTTAAGCATCAAATGACTGGAATTAATAGCATTTGATTGACTTATTTTTTATTTTATATTTTTTCCATTTTTACAATAGTATTAGTTCAACGCCAAAATAAATGAAACCAGTATTGTAATAATTTCACATTAACTTATAAGGATAGCTAAAAATTACACATCTTTTTTCTTATTTTGAGGGCACACTTTAAGACTTGCACAACTTTCAAATTTATTTTTTGCCCAAACTTGGGGGAAAAGATTCAGTAACATTTGTAATTCTTTGTTTTCTGTGTACGCCATTACCGACTTTGAGTTCAAGTACCCCCAACTAGTCCTTCACGTACCCCCAGGGGTACGCGTAGCACAGGTTGAGAACCTCCGCTTTAAACGTTCATTGGTTTCGCAGTGAAACCACACATTGAACATTTTTTAACTGAGCATGGGCGAAACGCAGCGTAATTTTTCTTTCGTAACTTAAGAGCCAGATATGTAGGCCAACTTATGTAAAAATTCCAGTTCAATACCGTTAGTATTCACAAAGTTATCAGGATTGCAAGAGTTAAATTGCTTTAGATCTTTAAGAGGAACGAGATGATGAGGGTTCTTTTACAAACTGCTATTTTTACTTTCTCGTATACGAAGTCTGCAAAGAGAAAGTATTGTAATCGTCAAAAAATTCGAATTCGAGATTTTGACGAATCTCCACGTTTTAGACCTCCCTGAGTCCGAAAAACACAATTTTGGAATTATGTCTGTCTGTGTGTCTGTCTTTGAACACCATAACTCGAAAACTATTAGAGCTACGGGGATGAAATTTGGTATGTGGTCTTTAAACATAATTTGTAAGTTTCTTTCAAATTTTGGACGAAATCCGTCAAAGGGAAATCTGTCTGTCTGTATGTCCGAAGTCATGTGAACACTATAACTAAAAAGCTTGAATAGCTAGATGGATAAAATTTGGTACACAGTTTTATCGTCATGAATGTAGGTCCGTATAAAATTTTGGGCCAAATCCGTCAAAGGGTTGACTGTCTGTCGGTCTGTATAATCGCATACTTGTAAAAATTATCCAATCTCCAAAACCATTTGGCTTAGATAAATAAAAATTGGATGACGTTTGCTAATATTAATTATAGATCTGTGTTCAAATTTCGTTTCAATCCATTGAAAAAAAGATGTTCAAATTGCATATTTGGTTCAAAATGCACATTGCGACTGTGTGTTGGCGAGCGTTTCGCTTATTTTACTCAAGTTAGTATAGTTGGCTTTTGACCTTGGCGGTCTACGAAATATTGTAGCTTCGGACGCGCTTTGGAAATTATGGCAACCCCCTGAACCCGAAATTTCATTCTCACATTTTCCAGATGGAAGGTATGGTGAATTCTTCCATGATATTTGTAGTAAGATTTCGTTCCAAAAACTTTATATAAAGTTGTGGTACCTCAGTGCGCTTAAAAATTGAGAACTTACGCAATTTTTTTTTAATTGTTATCATTTTCCTTTTACACATAATTATAAAAATGGGCGCAGGTCATTTTAAAATTATAATTTCTCAGTGTTTAGGAAGCAAACGGGACAAATAGTATACGGGATGTATGGCAACCCTAGTTAGAGGGAAAATGATAACATTTTTGGGAAGTATACGAGAAAGTTTAGGGGAGACCACTCCCGCTGGTTTTTAAATTGAATCTTTCGAAAGTAATATTGAATTTTATGAATGTTGAACATCCTGAATACTCACGTATGCTTATAAATTAAATGCATAATTTAAATTTCCTTTCCAATGATAACTTATTCGGAGGAAAAATAGCCCGTTACCGTTCATTGGTTTCACTGCGAAACCACAAATTTCTTAAAAATAAAAAATGCCAAATTTTTTTCTTTTACATATTTATGATCAGCTGCATGTCTAATACTCATTTTTGAAATAAATTTCGTAATTTTCAAAGCAAAAAATGCAGTGAACTGTCAAGTGTTAAGACATGGATCTAATATTCTTATAAAAAATGGAATAAAATATAAAATAAAAAAATAAATCATACAAATGTTATTAACTTAATTCGAGATGTGGACTCTTAAGTTAACTTAAAACCTTAATGTTATAAGAATAAAAACTTCATTGCTCGAAGGGATGATTTGGGGAGGGGATATAGAGTAGAGACCCACACCGAATCAGCCTACCCTAAAGGAGTGGGTATGAGAGTATAGGGTAGTCGTAAATAAAAACACTAATCAAGGGGTGCGGGCGGAAATGGTTGAGAACTTCTGCTGTATATGATAAGAAATGCCAATTAATGTGGGTACACTAATTGGAGAAATGGAATGGTTAAAAAAAAATTCAGATTAAACTTAAATCATCTACTATTGATAAATTCAACTGCTATTGTATAATTGAAACCCTGTAAAGCGATATTAATATTATTAACACGTTCCGGCAGGCGCGTACAACTGGTGGCTCGCACTGATATGTCCCATCAGGCAGCGAGTACCACCGGTGGCTCGCACTTAGATATCGCATCAGGCGGTACGTACCACCAACAATTTAGTTCGTTTAACTAGAAAAAAAATCTATGCAGTTTAAAATTAAAGCAACGTATATTAAATGAAAAAGTAGTATTTATTTTATTTCAACTCAATATTATAAACATAACTTATATAATAAATTAAATAATGTAAACTTAATTCATTATTATAAACATAACTTATATAATAAATTCGATAATATAAACATAATTCAATATTATAAACATATATAATAAATTCGATAATATAAACGTAATTCAATATTATAAACATAATTCAATATTATGAAGATAATTGTTTATTTATTTCTCTGCAATTTTTTAAAACGTTTCTAACAAAGTACTGGAAAAAAACATGACACCAATAGTGGTAAAAAAAATAAAGAGCAGCAATGGTTATCATTGCGATAAAATTTCATTTTTCACTTTAGTTCGGCGCCGCCCGATCAAGCAAAGCGCTCTTGTGAACAAAAGAAACATGAATTGCAGCGCCGGCTTGAACGTGTTAATTCGAGTTGTTGGACTTTTAACTTAACAAATGTGGACTAAATTCAAAATTTCTATTAGTAACATCCAATTTTCTGTGTAATAAATAACCGCAGCATAGCAGAATGAAACCGAATTTCAATTTTTATCAAGTTACTATCATTATATAGAGATATTTGATATTTTGAATTTTCACGAAGAAACAGTCCCTTTGCACGTAGAGCTAAATAAGCTCCCTTTAGAGATCAGCAATAGATTTATCCTTTAAGTAAACGTTGAAATAACCCTCGTAAATGTTGAAATCAATTTTATAATATCGACTACTTTTTGAAGTTTCCCTACTGAAAATTTCTGCAAAAGCTTGAATTTCCTGAACTTTGCTTCACATTTGTAAAATTACTTTGAATCTCCGGGTCAGTTCAAAAGTAATAAAATTGAAATAAAAATCTTATTTTCAGCAGTTCGTATGGAGGAAGGTATTCAATTAAAGTCAATCATTTACTGTTCCCATAAATTCTGTAGTAAAATCAATCAGAAATTAATCATTTACTGTTCCCATAAATTCTGTAGTAAAATCAATCAGTTTACCAATGTAATTTTTATTTTTCTATTCTTATCAGTTTTTTTAAGAAATTTCAATATATTTTCAAACTATATCATCGAATAATACATGCGTAAGATCACGATTATTTTAAACAAGGTATCAGATTATTTTTAAAGCTGTTTTATGAAAAGAATATATTATATGTAGAGCAGTCTTGAAATAGTTTTCTCAATCACCTAATTAGATGGCACCTTCTATTTTGGGAATGCGTTGACATTTCCATTCATTTGAGAACCTAAAGGACAGTTCAATTGTTTATGGGTTCCAGGTAGTTTTTGTATTGAATTATATCGTTTAAGAATGACTTTGTTTTAATTTAAAACTTTAAAATTCCGATAATTCGATGCACGTACGAGCACGAGCAAACCAATTAAGGGGTTAATAAAAACTTATTATTATATAAAAATGCATATGATTATTTTCATTTCCAAGACACTGAACGCAGGAAAAACTGTTATTTCCAAGGCAGAACAAGAATTATACAGCTTTTTAAGATTTCTTTCATTAATTTATAACCATTCATCTTGAAGCTCTGTATTTTAAAGAATTTCTTTTCGGTTGTTATCTTGATCTGCCGACCTTGCATTTTCGTAATTTTAACGGTTTTATTATCTGTATGAAAGGTAGGTATATCTGTTAATTTTCCAATTTATACTATTTCAGATCCTTTAGGTTGGAACAGGAATTTAAAAGTTTGCAAATGTGTTTCCAGTGGCGTAGCGCGAGTAAGGGACGCCCGGGCTTAGTATGATTTTTTCGCCCCTTTATCAGAATTGATTTTAACCCTCTGATTACTAAGAGTTCTCAAAATCTGAGTGCAGCTGTATATGGAGGTTTGCTTACTAATTGGTCTGTGGAATGGATTCGTCCGCCACGTTCCCCCGGAGATATGAATGGTAGGCCTTTTCCTTAAGTGTCCCTTCAATGACCACTCGCCCAACTGCCTTCTCCCTCCTTTCGGAACAGCAACTTGCCGAAATCCGCCCCACTAGTATGGAAGTTGCATGGCTGGTTACGGCCGGCTTAGGAGTCAAAGTGTTAAAGTAACATAATTCCGCTATGGTTTTGTCTCCGTGGAGATCCAAAACACCAAGCGCCCGGGGCATATATACCTGCCTTGCTTCCCCCCACCGTTGAGGTCGCGATCTCGGCTTTGAGGCCGGAGGGTTCCAGGTTCGAAACCCAATGCCACTGAAGATCCGTCGTGTATGGGGCCTGTTGCACTTTAAACCATACGTAGTGGTACAGAAGTTTGGAGAGGGTGTGCCAGATCAGGCGTCTTCCTCATCATCTAACCGCTGTTCAAAATTGCGAGGTCCGTCCCTAAATAGCCCTCGTGTTGTTTCTAAACGGGAGGTTAATAAAACTAAAATAACTAAAACTAAACTAAACCCCCTCCCCCATCTCTGCACCTCTGCATGTTTCATAGGTTGTCTTCAGAAAGTTAGGAACCAACATTTCGATCGAGGTCAAACGTTTGAAAATTAATTCGTTTGAAGTGATGAAACGCATAGGAATTTCAGCAAGAAAATTTATCAAAAGTAATAATAACAAAATGATTAAATAAAAGGTGGATCATGGTAGTATTATTTTCAGACAAGAAGAGCGTTCTTCTTGGATGTTTATAGATGGCGTTTGCTTTTTTTTTTTTTACTTGCTCTCAAATTCCAATTTCTGTTGTTATCAGAACAACGCTTTAATTCTCAGAATTTCTATTGGAGAAGAACAAAACAAGTTGCGCGATTGAATCCTTAAAACTTATGTTGCTAATATCCCGATTTGTTTTTGTATTATGCATAATATATTACAACAAATCTATAAATAAAATTTGAAGTAAAAACATTCATATGTGGAAAACCTGTAAGGAATTTTAAAAAAATTTTAATTTTAACTAAAGAGACGGATTAAAATAAAATTTTCTTTTGAAAATGATTTTATTTGAATGTTAAGTTACAATACTATCAAATCTTTTTCAATAATTCTTAAAATTTAAAAAAAAAAATGTTTGGAAGATGGTGTGCCTCCTTAAGGCAAAATGAATTGAGAATGAAACATCAAAATGTTTATTTAAAATTTTTGTAAGAACTTATAGAAAAGAATAAAAACAAACTAATAACACATAAATGAAAAGTATATGACTTAAGATAATTATTTGTGCTGTTCTCAGCGTTTACGAGATTTCTTACGTAACCGTGAATTGATGTAAATCGTGTATTATGTATCTCACGGGCAGTGGCGGCTCGTATTATATATTCTAGGGGGTGCTGTAACTTTTAATCAATCCTTGACTGTGCAGTGATGCATATTTGTACAGCTTACTTGTTTTGTCTTTTTCCATTAACTTTGAGCAATTTTATATTTAATCAATATACTTAAAAAGAAACATTTCTCTTCTAATAGGTAACTATTTTAACAAATTTATTTTAATAAAAAATTAAAACTCAGAATTTGTTTTCTATTTCCTTTTCCTGTATTCCTTACTACATTTATATAGATTCACACAGCTGCGGCTGAACAATAAGGTGGCAATCTCTACTAATAATAAAGGAGAATATGTGTCCGTGTGTGTATGTGTTGGTCCTCTACAGGGAAGACCGCTGGACCAAGAGCTACGAAATTTGGCTCAAATATACTTTAGAGGGTGGGAATGTGCACCTCGGAGCCGTTTTTTAAAATTTTTAATTAGAATTTTAATTAATTAAAAATTAAGCGAAATTTTGGGGGTTTTCCCTCAATAACTTCCGAAAATATTACATAACAAAAAACATTTTTACGCCATCTGAAAGTTCAAAAAATTACCTTTTCAATGATATCAATTAAGTTGCCGTATATTTTTTTTCTAATCTTAATAACCTTTTAAAAATATTTTTGGCATAATTTGCAACAATATACTTTTCATTGTTGCAACGCAATTCAAACCGTTTTCATTGTTTAAACATATATATAAATGCGTGATTCTCTTTCATTGTTGAAAGCTGAGTTAATATCGTAATACATTTTGCTTTCATATTTTATTTCATTAAAGTTTTGTGAAATCTATAAATAATCTCTCTGATATATTAGGTATATGAAGAAATATATCCAGTATGCTCAATGATTATGGCTGCTATATTTTCATTCTTTTTAAAGCAATGTTTTAATTCAGGAAACTTGCCTCTGGCCATAAAATGTGTTAGAGAATTTTAATGTTGAAATCAAATGCATATTTTGCAAGAGGAATAAGAAAGTGAAGATGGTGCCAATAACTTGCAATTAGATGTTGACATAATGACATAGTCAAATAACTGATTATTTGACTCCATCAGGGGCATTTGTGTAAACAATGAACAGAACAGATGCAAGGCCAATAAAAGAACATATGCTAAATATCTAGCACAATCTGAAGTTTAAAATTACGTTGTTAAAGGTACCATGAATATAAAATGATGCAGTTAAAATCATATTCCCAGCGAACAAGCTGGTCGCCGAAGGCGGCTAGTATAAAATAATTTTCTAATCTATTAAATAGAAAAAATGTTTTAGTACAACTTAATATGAAAATAACAATAAGAGAATACTATTTATTAGTATCATTAAAAATTACTTAAAAATAAAACCCATTCGTCTTGTTCTCTTTCCACAGAAAAGATTAAAAGCATTGACCTTGACGCATGTATGACGATAAAAAACGTTTTAACATTTGAAATCAGAAAAGCGACATGTAACCTATCGCGATTCATATTGTGTGCGTCAGAAAATATTTATTATTTTTTTAATGTTAAAAAGCAGACTTCGAGTTCTGATGCAATATGTAGTAACGGGAATCCCAAGATAAAAAAAAAGATAGATAGAAAAAAGAGTAATTTATTCTATTGCGTCTTTCTAAAGGTGCACTGTAATATTTTAAAATGGGAATACACTTATCAATATTCTTTCAGAAATACTGTTCTTTGAAGCAAACCGTGTTTTATTCGAAATCGAAGCTTCTTAAACTATGAATCATGATCCTAAATAGGATGCTACAGAATATTGGGGGGTGCGAAAATTTTGAATACATATGTATCACAGAAAATTTCTCATCAGCGTTTATAATTAAAAATTATCGAAAAAATCCTTCGGATTGCAAGAAATTTCATTCAAATTTAATTAGCATAAAAAACTTTATTCAATTAAATTTTTACTTATAATTAATTATTTTTCATTTCCTTACTTATTTTTGAAGTTTTGGCTCGCGAAAAAAATTTCCGCGCTGGAAAAATACTTGAAACTCCGTTTCTATCTTATCTGGTGCTGCGGATACCACAGTTCCCCTAGAGCTTAAAAACGTGGTAGAAAAAAGAGGAAAGTAATTACGCATGCGCGCAGGCGGAATTCTGCGCTGAAACGCTAGACAGTTCTAGTTACTTGTAGTTACTTTTTCCTTTGCGCATAATCTTCGGGTAGTGAAAAAATAAGAAAGGGAATTTAGTTTTCTGCCTCAGTTTCTACTCACGGTTTATTTTAGATCGAAATCGTTTAATGTTAAATTTGGTTAGATTGTTGACAGATTTAAGTATTCAATGAGAAATAATATAACTTGATTCAATTTACACAATGGAAAAAGTTGGGGGGTGCTTCAGTTCACAAGTCCCTATGCACGAGCCGTTTCTGCTCACGGGTAAAATGTATAAAGAAATTGATTATGCCTTCTAAAAAATAAATAAAAATGAATAAGTTTAATGTTATCGATTCAAATTTGTATTAAAGGCATCTTTACAAACTCGACAGTGCATCAAATCTATTCTGCTGAATTAGTCTGATTCAAAGATTCTGCATATTTGCACACACAACCACTTTTTTTACATTACGTTAACAGCTCACTAAATTAATGAGATTTTTTAAATATTTTTATGTATTTAATATGTTTTATATTTTTATTACTAAGAAAAAAAGGACGCACTTTTTAAAATTTCTGAAGCAAAAACATAAAAAATGCGATTGCAAGAACAAAATCTTTTTTTATATCCCAGCTGAGATTCTTCCTCTGGAAATAAATTAATTTCTAATTCAAATAAATCAATCATTTCTTATCTCGTATTCAGAAATGGTAGCTCTCAGGCATTGGAATGTTTTCTGGATCGATGTTTCAGCCTAAGTATAAAGTAGTGAATGAAATAATAATCATAAAAAGCTTGCTGAAATCAGCTTTTCTACACCACAAATGTGGAGTGGTAATTCTAACAAAATCCAACAGATGGCAGCACGAGCGGAGAGACAGATTAAGAGCAGCTATTTTGACAACCAGCCGGAGTACTTCGATGTAGTATGAAGAAAACCGAGAATGCAATTTAGACGACCGGTTTGCTCCAAATTTTGACACAGATCCCCAATTATGTTGCGAAGACTACATATCAAATTTAATTTATATAATACAAAAATGAAAAAATGTCAAGAGAAATTAATATAAATCGAAGTAATAACACCAGAATAGAAACCAACCAATTAACAAAAATTAACACAATCATTGTATTAGTAAGGCGCGAATGCTGCAGCAACCAGAATAACAATGGAAAGAATAAAAACAAAAATTCAAAATGGAGGAACTCGGCCATGCACTTTGTCAAGAGCCACACACAGCAAGAGTTCAAAAGAAGTCAGGATTTTCTTCTTTAAGGGGCTTGGCAAAGTCTGAAAATTGCCCTCCATTTTGAATTCTTGTTTCTGATCATTTATCTAAGTCACTGCTTTTTTTTTAGTTAATGCATTCATGTACACGCGCGGATATACAGACCGACAGACGATGAACCTGCTTCTTTTGACGGGTTTGGCTCCAAATTTGTTATTGATCTACTATTCTGATGGTAAAATCGTATGGAAAATTTCGTTTTATTTAGCTTGTTGCGTTTTTTAGTTATTTTGTTCAAAAGAGTGCGGACGTAGATACAGACTTCCCGCCGACGGATTTCGTTCAAAATTTCATAGAGATCTACAGATTTTGTGTAAAAGTCACATACAGAATTTCATCCGTCTAGTTTGTTACATTTTTGCGTAAGTGTTCAGAGACTGACAGACATAATTCCAAAAATGTTTTTTTTATTAATTTTTTTTTATGATTCGAATAGGTTTAAAACGTGGAAATTGATCAAACCATCGAGGTCGAATTTTTTGACAATTATAATAATTTCTCTTTTCATGCTTCGCATACAGGAAAGTAAAAACTGCTCATTATACCGTGACACAGTTGTAGCCACTTATATTATTATTAGCTTTATTGAAAAATGGTTTTTCAAATATTCCTGGGAAAATTGAATGCACCTTCATGGGCCAATTTCTTCTAAATTCGTCTATTTTTTTATTTGACTTCATTTGCTCCCTTCGTGGATTAAAGATATGATCGTGCCAAAAAAGAACCACAAAAGATCATTCCTGGCCGTTCTATGTAATGTTGTAATATAATTAATGTCTAATTTTTATAAAGTGAAAACGTGTATTTTGTAGATCATTTAAAAGTATTTGAACAAAAGAATTTATTTTTTAAATTTTGAAAATTTGAAAAATTGCCTAATTGAATTCTCGAAGCTTAAAAAAATGCTATGGTAGTTTACAATATGAAATTCTATAATTTTTTACTTAATGTTTTTTTAATTCAATGAGAGATGGCAGCACTAGTCTTGTTACTGTCGCATTGTTGTGGATAGGTGTGCTGTAGGTAATTCGTAGGAGAAAAATAAATAAAAATAGGAGTGGAAAAAATAAAATAAATAAATAAAATAGCAGTCTTAGACACATGACATCTGTACAACAATTTTCAAGTTTTAGAGTTAAAGCTTTTGGGTTCAGTAGCTATCACAATCTGCAATTATCGTCGCCATCTTTTTGGATTGTGTCGATGAAATTTTAATTGTGCGTACATTACGACCAAGTTCATTCAATTTTTTAAGTGTCAAAGTGTCGATTAAGTGTCGATTTTTAAATGAAGGGAAATAATAATTTAAGAAGCAATACCAAATCGTAAATGCGTAAAGTACTGTGTACCGAGTTATTTAGAGATAGCCTTGAAGAAACATTGATTTTGGCAACCCATGAGCAGTGGCGTAGCTGCAACTTTTACCGCCCGGGGGGCAAACTTGCAATATGCCGTCCTTCCTTCACAAGTTACATAGAGCAGAAAAAACTTCAAAATAAAAAAAATAATAAATTGTAGGGAAATATATTTTTTTAGTAACGCAATTCGTCATTTGACGCCCTCTACCGATAGGTTGCGAAATCACGCATCCACCGCCAGTCTTTCTTTCACATATCGGCAATTTACCGACAAAAGGGGCAAAATACGAATGAATTATATTAGTTACCTTTTTATGTAAACAATGAGTGTGTCAGTTCCTCTGCTCTTCTTAGCTATAAAATTGTTTTCCTGCATGTCTGATTTAGCCGCCCCCCCCCC
>BGPR01000697.1:268024-321222 GCA_013235015.1 Araneus ventricosus
CTCGTGTTGCTTCAAAACGGGACGTTAATATAACTAAACAAAACAAAACCTGGGGGTTTGGGGGCCCCCCCCCCCCCCCCCCAGAGATAAACAAAAATTCTTGATTTTTTCCAAATCACTACACCTGTTTGTTCTTAATCTCCTTTTTTAAAAAAATAAAATGTGGCAACATTGCCTTCTGGCTTGGCAGGATCGAAAATTTTCCCGCTTTTTTAGTCAGACAGCGGTGGCCTCGTGGCAAGGTCTCGGCTTTGGCACCGGAGGGTTCCGGGTTCGAAACCCGATCCCACTAAAGATCCGTCGTGTATTGGGCCTATTGCACGTTAAATCATACGTAGGGGAGTTAAACGTCCTCCCGCTGGTGTGGTGCAACATTAAAGCGTCGGAGGGGAAGAGAACTGACCAGCAGCAACAGGAGGACGCAAGCCCCACTCGTATTTATTAAAAGTTTTTCCTCATACATACTACACCCCGCAACAACGGTGGAAATTAAATACATATTAACATATATAAAAGTCTCACATTACAAGGGCTCACCCGGCCAAGGAGACAATACAAATAACAGCGTATGGATTGAAGGTTATTTACTAATAAAAATTTACCATGACCGGGGAGAAACAAACAATACATTCCCAATTTTAATTATAAATGGCATTCCGCCCATAAAATACAATGTGTAAGATGCAGCGCAAATACAAAAAAAAATCAACCCAAAACCACACTCAAAACAGACACAGACAAATTATACCGAACCAAAAATCGAACACACAAACAAACTCTACACACAAAAGGAATTGACAATCAATTTTTCCTTCCTCTTTTTCCTTAAAAAATATATATACTAATCCATTCTCACCCACACAACTAATCAGTTAAAACTTTAAAAAATCCACTGCTCCATTATCAAACATGCACCGGCTGGTTTGGTGCGGAAGTTTGGAGAGGGGGGGGGGGTGCCAGCTCAGGTTTCGTCCTTGTCATCTGACCGCGGTTCAAATTTATGAGGTCCGTCCAAAATAGTCCTCGTGTCCCTTCAAAAGGGATGTTAATATAACTAAATTAAACCCTCTTTTGTAGTCATTCCACTCGTACTTGTAGCGTTAACGCAGTTGAAAACATTTTTTGGCTAGTTATTTCATTGTGCTTTTATTAAATTATTGACAATATTGTTGTGTCTTTTGTGATTCTTATTGTATGTGATTCTTATTCTAATATAAGCCCTGAGGTCACGACGATACAAAATTTTCATGACCTCACCCAACCCCAGACCAAAATCCTGGATTCGCCACTGGCATGTCCTAAAAATGGAATCAATCTACTCGAAGCATTTTAAATTGTTTCTCTTTTCACTGATAATATATTAATTTTTGCTGTGAAATGCGCTCTTGCTGCGGTAGTTACTTTTTTCTGCACTATTATTGAACTTGGCTTGTTTCATATTTGTGAAGATCATTTTGTTATCAATTTTTCACTCATTTCCTGATGTGTTAGAGTCTTTAAATTTTGTACACTTCTGTGTTCTAAATGAGAGGATACTATTATAATATCTTCAGAACTTAATTGACAATTAATTGATTAATTAATTAATCAATCAATTAAATAAATGATAGGATACTATTATAATATCTTCAGAAATTAATTGACAATTGATCAATTAATTAATTAATCAATCAATTAAATTTTGATTCTATAAGAGTGGCGCCACCTGGTAGTAAATGAGAGAAAAAGTTGATTTCAAGATTCTGTAATATTTATGGTAATGAATTACAAATTAAAAACTAAAAAGTAGAAAATATTTAAAATAAAAAAAATGTCTGCACATTTCGACACTTTTAAAAGCTTGTTTAAAAAAAGTATTTTTATTAAATTTATTATCTACTATGTTAAAAAAATTCTAGTTTGAAATAACTAAACAATTGATAAACAAGACAAGGGGTTCCTACCCTTGTCAGCCGACTGATTGAGATGGCCTCAATGGTTCAAGTGTGTTACGATAACACTGTAGGCTTTTTTAAACAAGGAGGCAAAATTCTTTCCTGTTTCAATATGCTTCAGGAAATTTTGGCAACCTTAGTAGCCAGTAAGGTCTCGGCTTTGGGACCAGGTTCGAAACCCGATTACACCAAAGATCCACCGTGCATATGGACCTAGAGAAAATAAATCTGAGGTCGAGGTTTAAAGTCCTCCCTCTGGTGTGGTACGGAAGTTTGGAGAGGGGTTACCGGCGCAGGTGTCGTCCTCGTCAACTGACCGCGGTACCACCTTATGGAATCAAAATTAAATGAATCGATTAACTTATCATTAATTTCTGAAGATGAATTGTCATCGAGAATGCATAAGTGTGCAAATGTAGCTTTTAGCCTATGAGGAACGTTTATACACGCGAGAACCAGCGGGAGTGGTCTCCCCTAAACTTTCTCGGATACTCCCCCAAAAAGGTGCTGTTTCCCCTCCTCCCGCGTGGATAAAAAAAATTCGAACCTACTGTAACCCAGAATCCAATGACTATCAGAAGGTTTTTCATTTTAGATTATAGTGATTGTACAATATTTGGGTAAAGAATCAAATTCAAAGAGATGCGTACCGATTAAAACGCATCTATCACACACTTCCACTCTTACCGACTCAAGGACAAAGTGACGTAATCCTTCCGCGTGCACAGAGATTGCTACCAGTACGCATGCATATTGAGAATCGGATTAGAAAAATTAATTATGCAATTTGAACGCCTTTTTTTTAACCGATTGACACAAAAGTTGGACACAAATCTACAATTAAGGTGAGAAGGCCACATACCAAATTTCATTTATCTAAGAAATTTTGTTAAGAAGTTATTCGATTAAAAATATGCGATTATACAGACCGACAGACAATCAGTCCTTCGACGGATTTGGTCCAAACTTTGATACGGCCCTACATTCATGATGATAAAACTGTGTACCAAATTTTATCCATCTAACTATTCCAGTTTTTGAGTTATAGTGTTCACATGACCGCGGACAGACAGACAGACTTCCCTTCGACGGATTTTGTCCAAAATTTGATAGAAATCTACGAATTATGTGTAAAGATCACATACCGAATTTCATCCCCGTAGCTCTAATAGTTTTCGAGTTATCGTGTTCACAGACAGACAGACAGACATAATTCCAAAATTGTGTTTTTCGGATTCGTGGAGGTCTAAAACGTGGAGATTCGTCAAAATCTCGATTTCGAATTTTTTGACGATTGTAATACTTCGTATACGAGAAAGTAAAAATCGATTGCAAGATTCCAAACATGAAACAAGCCAAGTTGAATAAAAATGTGCAAAAATCATTGTTAGGAAAGATCTCTACAATAGCTTGTCGTTAGTATAATTTAGTAATGCATTGATTGTATTAAAGTAATAGTTTTGATTTGAAAACTTCCTGTTCTTTGTGTAGGATCGTGGGTAAAATGCGGCAGTTTGAGTTCCAGCGGCTTTGGTATCACCATGGCGGGTCAAAGTATAGTGGCAGCTTCTCAAGTCTTCATCCTGGGGATTCCATCTCAACTAGCTGGAGTGTGGTTTAGTGCGACTGAAGTATCCCGAGCATGCGCGGTCGGAGTTTTTGGAAACCAAGTAAGTTCACAATTAGTTTTTCCTTTTTGGGCGTAGAGGGGATGTCTGGTCATTTGGAGCTTGTTGGTTGAGCTCGCTGGAAAGTTGAAGGCTAGGGAGGTCGAAAGAGATCTCTGTTTTCACTGGTGAATTTCACTATCCTATGAACTTTTTACCTGGAGACGAGGTTATTGACGACTCTTTTCAACCATTCTTGTTCGAAATTTGGCGCTGGCCTCATCATATGGCAAAACACTGTGAGGGCACGCTCTGTAACATAGTGAAATGCCGTGCCAGTTCCACCACAACTGCATTAATCGCACGCTTATTTCACACATTGTCTGTCTGGTGATATTTATTACTAATCCCCCACATAAAAGAGGTTCTCAAATTTTAGGAATTTATTTTTTCAAAAATGATAAGGACGTTTTTAGAATTTTCTTTTATATCATGTCTAATTTTCTGATTTAAACAATTCGAAACTAATGGGGTGCTTTTTTAACCATTAAATTTTCTTAGCAACTCTAAAAATTAATTCATTTTACAGGTATTAAACGCGTCATATGTAAAACTCTCCTGTCCATAAATTAAGAATAATGACGGCTTTTAAGAATAAAACCGAAAAAGTTCAAATTGTTGTAAACATAAACCTGCTTTATATTAAAAATGCTTAATACAATGAAAGGTACTGAACAAAAAATACGGTACATGTACCATACTACACAAACAATAAGAGAAATGCTCTCTGGAGCAAAGGGAGAATAAATGCCAATGCAATTATCTAGAAAAACAAGCACCAGGTTAATTTTGTAAGGTTTTATGAGGCACTTTCTGCGCAATCTAATGATTTATATCAGCCCGAAATATAACCATGTTATTCGAGAAGATATATGTAGTTATCTCATCAGAAATTTTTACTCTAGTGAGTTTTTGTTTTTTTTTATTCTCAGATTCTCAAATAAACTTAATATACGTTCACAAGAGTATTTATTCCATAATATTTTTCATAAGCAGTTAAAATGCATCAGGTACTGTTTTCTTAAAAGTTAAGGAAATAAGGACGTAAATTAAAATGTCAACTTTGGATATAACAGGAAAAAAATTTTATTCTCAACATTATACGCCTATTGCAAATTCATATTGGACTTTTCGGCTTAATGGAAAATCTATCTCCAAACCCCTCCCGGTAACAGTGGAGAATACTGGAGGGGGGGCTATGGGGCTGCATTGTTGTTAATCTCTTTAAAAAAACATGCCAACATTGCTTTCTGGCTTGACAGTCACAAAAAGTTCCCCTCTTTTGTTAGTCATTCCACTCGCACTTGTAGCGTTAACCCGGTTGAAAGCATTTTTTGGCTAGTTATTTCATTGTGTTTTTATTAAATTATCGAAAGTTCTGTAGTGTCCTTTGTGATTCTTATTTTCAAGTGAGTAAAGTTTAAGTTTTTTGACTTACATAAGCCATGAAGTCCAGTGGCGAATCCAGGATTTGAGTCGGGGGGGGGGGGGGGGGAATCTGAGGTAATAAAAACTCTGCATCGTTATGATGAGTGTCAAACCTCATGGCTTATGTAAACCAAAACACTTTAACTTTACAGACTTTACTCACCTGACAATAAGAATCATAAAGAACACTACAGAACTTTCGATAATTTAATAAAAAGTGCAATGAAGTAACTAGCCAAAAAATGTCTTCGACCGCGTCATCGCTACAAGTACAAGTGGAGTGACTAGAAAAGTAGGAAAATTTTCGAGCCTGCCAATCCATAAAGCAATGTTGTCGCGTTTTAATTATTTCTTTGAAAAAAGGGGAAATTAAGAACAAACAGTTGTAGTGATTTTAAATAAAATCAAGAATTCTGTCTTAGCTCTGGAGAGCTTCAGCCAAATAGCCCCCCCTGGATTCGCCCCTGATGAAGTCACAACGATACAAATTTTTTATGATCTCATCCCCCCTAACCAAAATCTTGAAAATCGCCACGGTCCGGTAACAATAAAACATTTCTGTGCTGGTGTGAACATGGCATTTAATGTTTATCTGTGTCGTGGCGCCTCAGCTTTTGCGCTGGTGTGAACATGACATTTAGTGTTTATCTATGTCGTGGCGCCTCAGATTTTGTGCTGGTGTGAACATGACATTTAATATTTATCTGTGTCATGATGCCTCGGCTTTTGCCTTTTGTTTGGAACGATAGTTGCGCTAGTTAGATAACACCAAGTCATCTACGAAATTTCAAAACCTGGGTATTGGCACCACTACATGTTCCCTGCACCTAGAATCGCGAAGTTTCCCAATTAATGGGGATGACTTGGTTTTATCTAGCAAGCGCAATTACCGTTTCAAACAAAAGGCAAAAACTGAGGCACTAGGACACAGACAAAGAGGAAAAAGCAAGCCGTTTGAGGAAACATTAGGGAAAAAAACAACGGAAGAAAAGAAGAAAAATGGCATGAACGCATTGGGGTTTTGCATAAATATGTACAGGGCGTAAGAGCCAATTGTGGTTACTGAACGAACTCAAATGTAATATATACGGGTACAAAAAGGATAATAATAGTGAAAAAACACAGAGCCAATAAATTAAACATTAACAATAAAAATAACAAAAGAAAACAAACATACATACAAAATAACTTCCAAAAATACAATACCGGCTAAATGGGCGTTAATATGGCAAAGAAAAACAGATTTCGAAACTCGATTCAGAAAGGAGGAAAAAGTCCAGACGGTAAGAGAAGACTGGAAATTCAGAAATGTCTTCCTAAACATAACTTTTTTTTTCATAAAAAATTAGCAAAGTCGAATCTCTGAGTTTTCCCTTCCATTTCCCAAGAGCCTCTTTCTAATTAAAAATATAACAATTTTTCTATGAATCTCGGCTACTTAATTTTCAAACTTTGCCGTTTGACTGACTTTTGAAACACTTTATGGTTACATCCTATAAGATATTTGTAATGTATGGTAAATCTTTGAGACCTTCAATATTTGGCGTTAACAATTTTTTCCTGTTACTTGAGGAAAAAACGGAAAGAGACAGTGAGCTATTTAATGCCTAGTATAAATTAATTGAACGCAAGAACACGTTCACGTGCTTCAGCCATGGCAAGTGAATGTGTTGTTGCGTTCTACTGTTTATCGAGGTCAGATGAAAAAAATGAGATATTGGAATGGGACACTAATTGGCTTCTCGTACACAAATGAAATTATGTATTTTCTAACGAAATAAACTGAAATTTGATTTTTCCCTGATAGATATTATCATTAAATATTCCATCCTCGTCCCATAAATTTTGAAACAATGGTTATATTAACGCATTCATCTCTTAAAAACAAATGAAAAATTCGTTGAAAAAAATATTCGTTGAATGAATTAACTCAATATCGTTTACATTTATATTCACTCTCTGCATTAATCTGGTTGACAAACGCATAATAGTGTCGATGAATATATTTAGTATATGTTTCTCCAAGGGCCTTTGTTTTTACTCTGTTTTTAAGTATTATCTTACACAATAGTAAGTGTATTCAAAGCGATTCACAATCATTTGTTCATTAGTCTTAAATTATCGTGCCTATGATGACTTAAAGTTTCAATAATCTTAAGCAGAAGGTCTTTTTTTTCAAAACTTTTAAAGACTTTTCTTAAATGTATGCCAATTTCCAAAATCGTATCGGATTTTACAATGATTCGAATTTCTCAGCTTTCATGGAAACAAAAAAATGTTTTTGTCCAAAAAATATACCATTTTAAAACAACCTCTTGAGTTAAAATCATTTAAACTACATTATTAACGTCATTTTTTCTCCTATTCTTCGAAATTTTATGAATGGTTGCGATCCTTCGTCTTCTTCCTATTCCGTAACTTTCTTTGTCTGCAAGTCGTCTTCATTTTCATGATCATTTTCTCCTACCCCAAAACATGTACAATTGTTTTGTCGTCACCAAGAGAGAGCCTGCACCTCCTCTTCAATAACCCATTACAGACTTTTTTTTATCTCATAAACCAAGAATTTGGATTTTGAATGACACCTTCAAAAGTGCCATTATTTAAGAGATATTTTTTATACCTTTTCTCAGTGGGTTGTGTCTGATCGGTAGATAACTATGAATCATGAGCATTATGCGGTTTGGTCTGTTCAAGACTTAGATAAACGTTTTCTGATTAAAGCATTTTATTTCCATATTGACGGTACAAGAAAAAGAACTGTAGAAAGATAGTTTTATCCTATTCATCGACGCCTTGAACAGTTCAAACCACTAGACGCACATTTCATTCGATTTGTCGATGAGGAGGCATAAATAGCCCAAACACTTCCTTATGAGGATTCAAATTATAATTTTGAAAAATTTTCAGAGTTGATGTGAGATAGGTTGTCAAAACCTTAGCTTTACTGGCAAATTTTGATGAAGAACAAGGAATTGTTTTACATATAAAAAAGAATTTATGTACGAGCAAGCGGATCATCCTATTTGCAAATTTCTTTAAAAAACTTGAAATCAATTTTTATTTTTATTTATTTACAAAATGTATGTTTTGTTAAATAATAATAAGTACTTAAAACAAATAAATTAGTTTGCAAAAAAATTGGATAACGGCACGTTTCTCTTTTGTTGGTTTATTGTATAGTTCCTATATGCCGAATAAAAAAAATATACCAAAAGCAAATAATCAACTCCGGTTCTGCAGCTTCTAAAAGCAGTTCTGTCTTTTGGAATTTCCTGTGAATTATAGCTTCAGTCTTTTCATTGCGAGGTTTGAACGAAATATTCTGGAAATGGAAATTTCTGGATTGTCGTGAATAGGTGTTCCTGAACCCCGATTTATCTTATTCTTTATTAGATGAAAACTGTAATGAGAAATATTTCCACAAGAAAGAAGATGATTGACACATTCTTTCATGGGTTTTACGGATTAACCGACAGGGGCTGCCATTGACCGGTTGATTTTTTCCTCGAAATCTTTTGAACAACTTCGTTGCAAACGCAATGATTTCTACTCCTTGCGTCGTAAAAAGGAAATAAGGCTGAAAACAGCCTTGAAATATAGAATGGACATCAAAGTATTGCTGTGTATAGTACTTATTTGTGGTACAATTTTCAAGACATTTTGCGTTATAAGGAGAATACTTGCAGCCCATTGTGAATATATATATATATATATATATATATATATATATATATATATATATATATATATATAATGTCATGAAAATCAATCAATGTTGAAATTAAATGGAAAGACTGTAGTTTATCGGTAAAAGCGTATAGATGCTCATCAGGGTAAGTAAAATCTATACGAAGCGCTAAAAAAATTAGAGATATCGTAATATTTTCTGCGAACAGTGCTAGCATAAAGCTAAAAACACTGTCCTTTACCCCGGACATTATGATAGACCAGGAATTCGAATGAAATATCAAATATTAGAAATAATTTTACGACCCTAAGACTGAGGGATGCAGCCAACGGGAGACGTGACAAAGGAATGAACCTAACGTGTCATGCGCGCGTACTTCACGCGTATATATATATATATATATATATATATATATATATATATATATATATATATATATATATATATATATGTGTGTGTGATATTTTAATTTTTTAACTTTCCTACATAATCTTAACGACACTTCATTTTAAATACTTCTACTTTCATCATAATTAACGCACTACAACTTTCTTTTCAAGTCACGAGTTTCTAAAGGGGAAATTCCCTCTTCTGGGTACTTAAGCGTTCTGCGCATTCATTTCTGCCCTTTTTCACGCCAGCATGTAAGCTTTCAACAACGACGCGCCGCTCTGGCGTAAACTTCTGAATACCGGTCATGGAGCTACGTAAAAATTAAATACTTTACCTATGAAGAAATAACGCCTGATGCCTCAATAAAAGAAGATTTAAGCAAAAATGGTCTCTTCTATGATCAAAATGAACTGCCTTTCACCTTTTTAAAGCCTGATCTTATATATATATATATTAACGCAGATATTTTAAGGACTTCCCTTTATAATCTAAGCTTAGAAAAATAGGGCGTTAAAATGCTCTTTTCCCTATATCTCCCTTGCTATTGAAGATTGCAAGATGATTCAGATAAGGCGAATTATTGGCTCATCATAATGAACAACTTTTTTCTTAAAGGTTTTTTGATAGCTGCCACTCTTAGAAATTAAAATTTGAAAACTCTCTTATCATATCCAAGATACTGCATTACTTAATTGCTCTTGCATAAGAATTGCGTGCATTTTACCAGACTTAAACCTAAATTTTTAAAAAAGAAGAAGAATGATCGTCTGGCATACCGATATTTTTTTACGTGATACGCTTTTTATATAGTTTTACGATTAAATATAGAAGCAAATCTTTAAATTATTTAGATCTTGAAATCAATTTAACATAATCCAGATTAATTTATTAAAAGCAGTTTTTAATGGAACACTTTTATAAGTGTACTAAATTTTTTTTTTGGTTATTTTCTACTTTCTTAGTTTTAATCTGTAATTGATTGCTATAAATATTATGAAATCTTGAAATTATTTTTTTTTCAAATTCATTACCAGGCGACGTCCCTCGTATGACATCAAAACTTAATTAAAATTAATTACTCAATTAGCTTAGTATTAAGTTCTGAAAACATTAAAATAGTATATTGTCATCGAGAACACGTAAGTATATAAAATTTCAAAACTCTAACACATCAGGAAGTGAGTGAAAAATTGATTACAATATTCCATTTTTAAAAACATGAAACAAGTCAAGTTAAATAAAAGTGTTTAATAAAAAAAATCCTTAATCTTCTGTGAAGAATATAAAGAAAATAAGAATAAACGAGACAATGAATTTTTATCACGCGGTTATAATCTATTGAACCGGGATATGATTATCATCTAATGATGATGAAGTAGAAGAAAATCTCATTATCATCTTGACTTTCAGTTTCAATTATGAGTGATAAACTTTTCATGTGATATTAGATGTACTCTGACCAAAGATAAATAATAAGATTTCGAAATAAATCGGAGCTTTTAATTGAAATCTGTAGGCGAAATTTTATCTACGTTTTGTTCTTTCGATCATGAATCATCGAAAATTTCAAGAAAACGCTACCAACTCAATTCAATTTTTCCTTTGAAAGAATCAAGAAAATCGCAATTTGCAAACATTTAATATTTTTTTATTTTAAAATTAAAATTAGGATTGTCTATAGTAATTGGCATATTTTTTGAAAAACGAGACAAGTATTTTTTTTTTATTTAACTTGTTAATTTACATTTATTCTGAATCCAATGTATTTTTAACACGTTCACGCCGGCGCGTACCACAGGTGACTCGCTCTGGTAAGTCCCATCAGGCGGCGCGTACCACTGGTGGCTCGCACCTGAATGTTTCATCAGGCGTGTACCACCAACAATTTAGTTCGTTTAGTAACTAGAAAAAATTTCCATATAGTTGAAAATTAAAATAATAGAAATTTAGCGTATATTAATTGAAAAAGTAGGATTTATTTTATTTCAACTCAATTTTATAGATATAAAAAATAAAGAGCAGCAATGGTTATCATTGCGGTAAAATTTCATTTTTCACTTTAGTTCGGCGCCGCCCGATAAAGCAAAGCCCTCTTGGAGTAGCCGCCCATGGGGGAGAAATATGAATTGCAACGCCGGTGTGAACGCGTTAAACAAGCAGGTCTTATTGCAATACCATTGGTTCTTTATGCACTCGTTTAAACAGTTGCAGTCTCCTGTGATTCACTACGAAATTTTGATATACAAGTTTTGGAAGCTGTATTGTTTATCACATGAAATTGAATACATTTCGCAGTTACTCACTCTGACTGATTCATTCAATGCCGGCGATTGGATGGAAAAAGCGAGGGAGCAAAACATTTATAGACATCTAAAAGACGGGTATAGGGGGTAAAAGTATAGGGGGTAGATAGCAAAATTTTAAAATTTAGTTTGAAAAATTAGCTAGTTTTCCGGAACACTATTGCTTGTTTGAAATTCCTATTTTCAGGCAGCTTAAAATGAAATAAAATTTAATTTTCCCTAAAATAGTAGGAGGCGACTGCCCCCCTCCCAGCCGCCACTGGATTCATTTATTCTCAAAGTTGTTTTCAAAAATTATTTATATGTTCTTCGATATGTAAAAGCTTAATTTTGTTCTATGATAGCTTCTCTGAGAAGATACTTAAATTAAAATGCCTCAGTGTGTGACGGAAACTAAACTTAGTGTTATCATAATCCGAAATGTTTAGTCACTGCCACGCGAATGATTTGAAACAGCCAGTCGAAATGTGCACCTGTAATTCCATAAACTATTTCAAAACTATTGAGTGCAGTGTGAAATAGTTGCTAAAATTAGGTTCGGTTTCGAAGCATCTATTATTTGGATGATGCTCGCTAATTAAGAGCCCCCAAAAGAACGCGTTGCTGCGTCAATTTCCCCGGCAGTGATTCGGAGACCGAAATAGCTGTTTGAGAAAGTCCAACGTAGACTGGAAGGACTGGAAATAGCTCCGCCACCCTTCCACGTTTCGTAACCATTACAATAGGGAGAAAAATAGACCAAATTAGACGTGGAAGCGACATCATTTTATCTACCTTTGTCTTGAACGCAAAGGTGTTTCTTCCGGCCGTCCATTGCTCTGCCAACAAACGCGGATGGGTTTTTTTTGCCGTTTCCAGAATAAAAATGGAAGGAACTGCGGATGAATAAAAACAAATCTTAACACTAGGTTTACGAAGATTTTTTTTATATACCTATCTCTTATGTACCTATTTTCTACTTTTCCCCAGTAGTACAAAGATAATGTTCGATATTGAACAATATTCGCAATATTATATAATATTGTACAATATCATATAATATTATATAATATTGTACAATATCATATAATATTATATAATATTGTACAATATCGTATAATATTATATAATAATGTACAATATCGTATAATATTATATAATATTGTACAATATCGTATAATATTATATAATATTGTACAATATCATATAATATTATATAATATTGTACAATATCGTATAATATATTTGTACTAATGGGGAAAAGTAGAAAATAGGTATATAAAATAATCTTCGTAAACCTAGTGCTACGAACTGTTTTTATCCATCCGCAGTTCCTTCCATTTTTATTCTGGAAACGGCAAAAAAAAACCATCTGCGTTTGTTGGCAGAGCAATGGATGGCCGGAAGAAACACCTTTGCGTTTCAAGACAAAGGTAGATAAAATGATAATATTGCACAATATCATATAATATTATATAATATCGAACAATATTGTACAGTATCGTGCAACATGTTGTGCTACCTGGGTTTAGTCTTTAATTCAAACATAAAATTGGTGTTTGCCTTTCGAATTTTTCAAAATTTTGTCACTGGGTCAGTAAGTGTCGAAGTTCGGTTTTTGTTCGACTCCTCACTCTGGAGCGCATACGTTGAAATGCCTATATCTCGAATTTCTCTAGCTTTCGTTGATAAAGATCATTCTTTCACAAAGCTATTTCATGACCATCTTTACATTGAAAAGATTATATTTTATAAGCTAGTACAGAAAAAACAAGTAAACACAACAAGTTCCTTGTCGGCCGACAGTGACCTACAGTAATATTCGCGTTCAAGCTGCGCCAGTCACCTGTGACGGATGAAATAAAATTAGTACACATAAAAAGTTTAAAAATTGCACTGCGTCCACGGAAAGGTAAACAAAGGAAGTACGACACTTAACATGTATTTTATTTTCGAGTCTTTAGCCGTCTGACTGCTTATCCCTCGATTTCCGCGGGTAGAGAAGTAGGTCTATTATCTGCTGCATCCTGCGATTTTCTTAGACTTATGTGTTTACTTAGTAACATTATAGCGTTGAATAAAATTATACTAATAAAGCTTTGCATATATTTCATAATTCACTTGGTTCAATGGTATTTGAACATGTTTGCAAACTTTGAGTCTAAATAGCGATTTAAAAAAAATCGCCGTCTGAGAGTTAAAATGAAAAGAGTTAATATTTGAAAGTACCGGATATTTCAAAATGAATATCGGGGTTTAAAAGCTACGTAATGTTTATTAACTCGTACTTACATTGATAAATGATGTTTGAAATGAAAGAGCAAGATTTTCCTAGAAGTGTTCAATGTGAGCATCATTCGTCACACCGCACACATCCAGGAGATAGGCGAGTTCCTTCCATACATTGATTAGCATGTCTGGAGAAACTGACGCAACAGCTGTTTCAATCCTTTGTTCTGAAATCGGGTACATCAGCTGGTGGCGGAAGCATAAAAGGTAGCATGTCTGGAGAAACTGACTAAACAGCTGTTTAAATTCTTGTTCTGAAATCGGGTACATCAGCTGGTGGCGGAGGCATCGCAAAAATTTACACACGATCCTTTTATCCTTTTGGGAAAAAATATCGATCTTTCTTGGAGATTTGTTAGGGTTACGCGTGAAAGACTCTCTCACACTTCAACATTTTCTTCGGACACTCTTGATCGTCCCTTTACAAATACAGTCAACGCTCGTTATAACGACCACACATTATAAAGACCATTCCATTATAACGACCAGTGATAAAATCCCCAATTGTGTTTCCCTATTCACTATGTTATTTTACTCCCGGTATAACGACCGTACAGTGTCGTCTAATCCCAATATAACGTCCGAATTCAGAGAACACTCTTTCCGGTATTTTTCCAAAAAGAACATGTTTCTAAACGTAAATGACCGTAATTATTGTATTGCCAAGCTTCGTAGATGTAGAGTCTTCAGTGTTACAGTTCAACTTTGACGGGGAGGGGGGAGAAGTACTACTCACCACAGCGCGGAAATTAGAATAGCCTTGCATAAAAAAATGTTTCAAGTGCTATTGAGACTTTAAAATGTTTTTTGAAAGGCAGAACATTATTTATCATCTTTAACTGAAATGGAAAGCACATATTCAGAAAAGCCAAACAACCATTTCTGATTTTTTCTTTAGAAAATAAATGTTTTGTAAGTATATAACACCCTTTATTTTTTACTTTAAAATCTGTTTTAGAAATATATTCTTAATTGATAAAATTTTATTCTTAATACCAACGATAAAAAATAATTTGAGTATTCAGTTGGAATCTCTTTAAAAATCGCCTATTTATACGAGCATGCAGTTTTTAATTATATCCACTATAGCGACCACTCGTTAAAAGACGTTTTGCTGTGGGACGCAGAGGGTCGTTATAACGAGCGTCGACTGTACATCCAATGATTTCAAGTCGACGATATCATCTACGGATGTTATCATCTCTCGAGGAGTCACTATCGAACTTAATGCGGAACGCACGTTGAAAAGTAATTATAGATTCACACTCTTCGAGCTACAAAACTCAGAAGGCATTCAGCTCTGGAGTCACTACTTTTGCTACTACAAATTTCACACAGAAAGTAGAGGTAACAGTTTATGAGCACAATCAATACTGGCATATTTTACTTTTAAATCTAACGCTGAATCATTACTGCATACATCATTTAAGAAATATAGCAAACAATTAGAACCTCGATATTCTTTTCGAAACACCCGGTAATTTAAATTAATCACTTTAGCTTTTGGAAACACAAATTGTATCCTTATGTTGAAAGTCATCCTTCTATAATAAAAGCCAATTAACAACTGCTTAAAAGGCATACATTTTTAAATCAAGAAACACGTATAATCTCACCGGACCAAAAATTTATCACCTCCTTGAGAAATACCAGGTAATTCCACTTTAGGCTTTGGTAACGGCCTGTATTCGGTTAAAAAGGGAGTTCACAAGGTTCTGCAGGTATGTAGCATTGAGTTTAATCCACTCGCTGAGGGTTAAATCACGCAAATTCACCAAATTCCCACAGATTTTCAATGGAGTTGACGTCAGGTGATTTTGCAGGCTAGTCGAGGTGTGATAGGGTGTGTGAGTGTTCATCACGCCACTGACATGTGCTTCCAGCCCTCTGAGCTTTACTGTTGTCATCTTGAAAAATGGGGGTGTCAACAGCTTACTCATCATGAAGATGTCGGCTGAAGGGCAAACCTGATCATCTAGAATGTTAAAATAAACATGCTGGTTCATATTGAAAATCAATATCACTCAAAGAAAACCGAAAAACAAAGATAAACTGAGAGGGAATCGGAAAAAAAACAAACAAGGAATCCATTCTAGTCCATTTTTTCAAGGGCTAAGGACTTTATTCGAAATGGATTCAAAATAATAATTGAGAAATTTTTCTCTAAGAAGCTTGCATTACTCCAAATATAGCTTCTCTTAGCCCGAAATTTCCCAACAAAAGACAAAGGAGATCTGTACATCAAAAAGCATTATTTCAAAAGAAAGAGGAAGATCAAACACAAACATAAAAACGCTAATAAGATTGTTTTTAAAATATCAGCCATCTGGGTGATTCATATTAATGGTCACCTCACTGAGTGAGCCCAATCAACAGTACGAAAAAACACGCCCAAAACATCACAGACCCACCTCCGGCTTAAACCTGATCTTCCACACATTGAAGAGGGAATCCTTCTTTTGGCCTTCGATGCACTCGAAGCTGTCTGTCGTTTCAATAAAGACAAAGATGTGATTTGTCAGACCGCATTACACGCCACCAGTCTGCTACTGTCAACATTCGGTGATCTCTGGCCCATTGAAGACGTGCAGCTTTATGTGCATGTGTAAGCAATGGCCTCTTGCTAGGTACCCGACTCTAAATATCCATTGCATGCAGTTCAGACGCAATGCTCTCTCGCTAGCAGGCTGGGATGGACCTTTCTTTACTGACTGCAGCAATTCCTGTCGTGTTTGGAAGCCATTTTGATTCACAAGTCGTGAAAATCGTCTCCAGTCCCTCTCGGTTAGGACATTTTTCCGACCATAGTTCTGGCGTCGTGTTTCATGCCCACGCGTGATGTACCACTTCTTATAGAGACGTTGAACAGTCAGCTGTGAAACATCAACAAATCCGGCCACTTCACTTACTGTATGGTCATGGGCAAGGCCAAACACGATTACCTCTTTTTACCACTCTGTTACATCCTTTCATTTACTAATTTTGATGTACACTTCTTTTACGCTACGACACACCCCTGACTCCAGAGATAAAAATCTCCAGTTTGCAGTTTGGATGGGTGTGCGTAGAGAATCTTTATTGATTCCACAAAAAATTACATCGAGTTAACAAAATGTTACATTGATTTGGTTTACATTATTGCTTATACTGATAACAATAATTTGTTTACAGACGGAGCCTCCCTTACAGAGTCGAGGCTACTATTGCTTGACATACATCTGAAAAAGGAACATACAAACACAAAGCAAAACTAAAATATGTTTTAATTATATACTGAGAAGCTATACATTTTAGGATGTTGAACCAAATATTGTTATATACGACGGTGCTATAATGTAAAACTATTTTTTTAGTTTATGTTGATTAAGGTGTTATTAAAAAAGTGTTAATTACTGTTAGATGCGTTGAGTAAATTATGATTTTATATACATGGATAGAAGTTAAATATTTTATGTCATTTGAACAAATTAAGTTACTTTGGTAATGATATTTAATTTTAAAAGATTAAATACTTTAAAATTTTTTGAAACTGTTAAATACATTGAAGGATTAGATTCATTTAAGTGAAGAAAAAGCACAAGCCTTTTTGTTACACTTAATATTTATTTGTTTTGGAATGGGGCCACCAAAAACCTTTGAGAATTAAATTAAAATCAAAAAGAATACATAAACGTTACTATGTATAAGAAAGAATTCGAATGTTATCAAATAGATACTACTGTTCAAACTTGTGAAATGGGAAAATTCAATAAAAGTAAAATAAATGAGTTAGATATAAATACAAAATAAAAGTTCGGATATGATAAACAAGACTTTATGGTTTAAAAAATATTTATTTCATTTTGAAAATTGAAACCAAGAAATTGGAAATTGAGTGTAAAATTTGAAGTTTTTGCATCTCGAATGAAGTTGAAGGATGGATTATAAATAGTATTTAGATAATGTAATTACCTCGTTAAACTCTGATACGTAAGAATTCAATTATTATCAATTAGAAAAAATGTTGAGGCTTAAATAGTGGGAACATTCAGTAAAAGTAGATTTAGTGAGTTTGATTTAACTGCTAAAAACAATATTTATATATAGTAAATAATATTTAATGACTTGAATAAGTTGTTGCATCTCGATTATAATCGAAGAATGGAGTTTAAATACTGATTTCATAAAGCAAGTTCACCAATTAAAGAAGTAGTTGTTGCATCTTATTGTAGTTGAAGGCTGGAAAATGCTTTTTTTTTTACTTAAAGCAATTTCACCAATAGATTTGGTGTAGTCTATAGATTTTTTATATAAGACTATTTCACTAATAAGGCATTGGCAACTGCTGTTATTTGTAGTGTGATAGGTTGAGTAAGTTGTCCCGAAACTATTGTTATGATTGAAACAATTTACAGATACGATAAGCACTGGTGCAGTCTTGCGTCATGTGGTGGGTTGCGCATTTTCCGCAGCTAGGAACGGAGTAGTAACAGTCCTTGGTCGTATGACCAAAGAACTGGCAGAAATTGCCTTTTTTGTAGTGGAAAAATTCCTTTATTTTATACATTTCTTTTCGAATAAGGATTTTGTTTAAGTTTTTAATTGCTTACAGATCTGGTCCTTGGATTTCACAAAATCAATTGAAAGAATTTCCCGCTTGAAACAAAAATATCTCACTCAACGTTACTGTCTTATGATCACGTTGAGGACGTGCGTGCACAGTCGAGTACGTGGCTCGACAGCTGCGCCATCTGTACCGTTTTAATGACTCATACGTACTTGTGCGCCAGTATGATTAATTTTTTCTCCGGTGAGCTTACACTTTAACGTTAGCTGAATCTTCCAAAGAAATCTAGCAACAACCATCTTCTTTCTAATATATTGGTTGTCTATATTCATATATTCTGTATTGCCATGTTTGTTTAACAATTTGACATTAATCGAATGTCTTGTTGTGTTTTGAATATTTCAGTTCGGAATTGCTTTGGGATTTTTACTTCCCCCTCTAATTGTTCCAAACTCAAACAATATCGATGACATAACGCATGGTCTCAGCATCCTTTTCTACACTGTCGCAGCCATCACCAGCGTCATCTTCATCTCCATAGTGTTCTGTAAGTAATTTCTTTTGCTTTTCTAATCGATCTTTCAGAAGCTTTCAAACCATGTTACTTAATGAAAGAAATGTTGTTCATGATAATATTTCAGTTTTTAAGGAGAAACCGCCGCATCCTCCCAGTAGAGCTCAGGCTGCGATAATCAACAGCGATTCCCGTTCAAGTTATTGGACCTCCATCTGGAAACTCTGCAAGAACTTAAATTATATGTTATTGCTGGTGACATATGGTAAGAGTGGCATTTTTCAGTTCTTGCTCTTTTACGGCTAATTGCTTAGATATATAGGGTGGTTACAAAGTCTTTCCATGATTACAAAAAATTATTAATAAAGTGCCATTAAATTTGATACTGTAAAATTTTTATGATAGAATAGTCGTGTTCTTAATTTTTTTTAGTCTACCAGAAGTGATTTTACATTCGATTGTTATCAAAATGACGAAGGAAAAAGCTCAATGTTTTCTTTGGTTCTATGAATCCATTACTGTTCAACGTCAATTTCGACGGTGTTATGGACGAAAACCTCCAGATGTGAAGTCAATAAAAGAATGGTATGCAAAATTTAAAGAAACTGGCTACGTTTGCGACCGTCCAAGAATTGGTAGGCCTACTGTGACTGAATCAAAAGTGGATCTCGTTTGTCGTGCATATCAGCGCCTTGACATTCTTCGAGCTACCAAAGGGTGATCACATTGAAATTTACTAACCTAAGTGGTTTTATTAAAAACTTTATAAACGTCTTTATAATATATCGAAACATTCAGATGCCAAATTATAATAGTTTTTTTGCAATCAGGGAAAGACTTCGTGACCACTTGGAATTTCTTTTCTGCAGTATTGAGTACCCATGCAGGCACATGTCTATTTGGCATCTTTTCCTCTCGGCACTCAAAATTAAATTCGAAATGAATAGTTTCCATTGGTTTAAACAAAATTTTTTCATTTTGTGTTTACAATAAAATTTGACAGTTTTTTTTAATGTACATATTTGTCTTAAGAATTTAATAGCTTCTTTGATGAAAAAACAGGGTGCAAACAAATCGTATTTTCATTTTTAACCCTTTATAAATCTGTTGAAAATATGGGGGCAATTTTTCGTTACGCATGTAATAGCAATTTCCAAATTTTTCTTGTCTGTTTGTTAAAAGCATAATCAATATGGTTATGGAATCTTAGAGATGTTAGTGCATTGCAGCGATAACAAGTGCTGTCGAATTCGAGTAATTATAATTTGCTTCCATATCTTTACCAGCTAAATTTCGTGAAATTCCTTTTCTTTGAGATATAATTAAGACCACTTGTTTGGTGTCCTGGTATCTCATTCTCTTTTTGAAGGACCGGATATCAAGCGTAACTGCAAATATTTATCTTCAAACGCTACGGAAAGTGTGAAACGAACTGAATCGCCGTTTGGCTGTCTTTCAAGCGTCGTACTGAAGTAGTTGTGACGTCAGCAATCTTCAAATTAAGCTTTGATAAAACTAATATAATTTGTTGACTTTTAAAAAACACTTCCTTTCCGTCATTTGCTCGTTTCTATCCCATACGTAACAAATAGAACATTGACGTTGCATTTCTAGTGACATATCTAAGATAATTTCTTACGCTCCATAGAAATTATTTTGTGGACTTCTATCATCTAAGGTTATCTCAGAGGAATGAACCAATTAAGTTACATATACCTTTAGAATATTATGAGAAGTTACAATGATGCACTGATCCCACGTAGGAAGGGAGTTCATGACTTCAGTATAGAAACTCCTGGGTTGCTGAAGGATCCAGTTTTCCTCAGTGTCCAACATTATTTGTCACAGGTGAACAGTTGATCTTTCAGTGACTTTTTTTAAGCGTTGAAGATATGGGAGTCACATTAGAACATATCAGGGAGATATCTTATGAAGAATGTCTGAGGACTTCTCATCGAAATGTTGTTAGAACATCGAGAACTTTCTTAGCCACATGTGGCTTAACATTGCTCTAGAGCAGCATTATTCCTTTTTAGAGCTCGCCTCTGCGCTGGTTTTGATGGCTTGTTTAAGCCTCAGCCATACATTGTGTGTCAACTGTTTCCCTCCTTTCCAGCCAGTAGTTCAGTGGGTAGACGTCCTTCTTCTTCGAAAAAGAAACTGAGCATCACTTTTCTGGCCATCATGACATAACATCACCCCGTGTGCTTGTAACCATTACAGTTACCAAATAATTTGGATGAGCACGAGACGGAGAAGACAGACCACACCTGACACAGGGCCACGAGCCCGGCGTCACCATGTTTTTTTAAGAGATATGAATTTATAGGAATTATGATTACAGGATTTATATTCCAGATGCAATCTCCTTGCAAATCGAGACTGTTGGGGTATTGTGTTGTACATTGTGGTATTGAATTAACGTTTTATTTGAGCTTGTTCTTGATGTGTTATTATTTATTGCTGCCAGTGATACTATATGGTAAAAATCTACTTTGTTGAGTGACACAAAAGGAATTATGCATACTGATATTGAAATATTAAAAGAATAAAAATAAATGGTACTCTCAGCAACTAAATTAATAATACGACACTATGCTTACTAACATTTGTTGAATACTATGCTTACTTATCTTGTTTTGAATAGAAAAAGGGTTCAAGATACAAAGTGGTGCTTTCCTTACTAATTAGAGACATTATGCATATTGGACTTGTAAAAATAAGTTAAGAGATATTAGATGACATCGTACAAAAATAAATTTTAAAGATACGATGCGTGCTGATCTTGTATAATGGGAGAAGACACGGATAATGACACTTTCTGTATTTGGAAAAACATTACAACACAGGACGACACTATACGTTGGATAAATTTCATTTCATGAAAAGAATTGCGACTTGTTGGTGAGAGAATATAAGATAAATAGGGACACTCCACATACTTGAGAACATTGTCTACAGTTGGGTGATCGGATGAGATAATGATAGTGACGACATACAAATTGTAATTACTACACTACAGTATTGCTAATTCAGAGTCCTGAACAACAAAACTGTAGATGGGTATAGAGGATTAATCTTGGAATTCTGAATGATTGCTCTTGGTTAATGAAGATATTCAAATTAAACTTGGTGATGGATGAGAAGTAGACAAAAGATTGATTGTGGCAAAATGTAACTACATATGTTAGACAATATTAAAGAACTTATGTTGAAGATTCTGAGAGCTAATTTTAAAAGCAATTGAGAGGATTAGGGTTGTTTCTGGAAGTGGTGTGATGGATAAAACCTATGATGTTGGTAATTTTGGCTCTTGAATGAGGATTGTTTGCAGCTCTTTTGAATAATTCTTGTTGAAGCTTAGGATCCAGTCTTCTCACGTGCCATGAGATGGAGAGAGGTCAATCGGTTTCCTACGCAGATGCAATAGTCGTTGCTGGTTAATCCAAAATGGTGGAAGTATGCAAAGAATGGGCCGTGTTCGCTAAAGAAGATTTTTCCCTTCTCTGTTCTAATGAGTCGGGTGGCGACATATTTTTGGGATGATGGAATGTATTTTTCTATCAGTTTCACCTTGGCTTCATTGTTCTTGCCCTTCTGTGAGCATTTTCCATCGCACTTGGTTTTTAATGTAAGATTTAGGAAATTTTATGGCTGAGTAGGGCTACCCACTGACTGAGACATTTTCGGTTAGCTGATCAGCCCTTTCGTTCCCTTGGTGACCCGCGTGTGCTATAATCCAAAATATCTTAATATTTGATGGTTGGGTAATTTTTTGAATACGTCTTTGCCAGTTTGGTTGTTGCTTTTTGGATTACACAATACACACTACCTTTGTTGCTCTCATATATTTTTGCTTTAGTATTGGATTTTTGTCGTTCTGTATACAACACTGCTTCCTTGCAAGCTGTGAGTTCTGCTTGCAAAACGTTTTGTTCTCAATTAATTTTGCTGACCAGGAGTGGATCCAGTTAGGCTTTTTAGAAACACTGAAGGTAGCACCAACACTTCTGTTTTCTATCCGTCTGTGTAAATTTCTATCTCCTTCGACTGCTTGTCTGGCTTTAGACCACCATCTTGATATGATATATGATGTAGTTTAAGGTGATTTGATGAATGCAGAGTTCATCCTGTAGCTTTTGCTTCTGTGTCCTGTGGCTGAAGAGTGGCGATATTCGATGTTAATGGAGTTTATAGTCTATCGATTGTCGTAGGTCTGACTTCGGGTTGTAGTTGTATGTTGAGTGATGGTAAACTTAACCTTAACAGAGTTACCCGCGCCCTGCCTTGGCATCCGGGTTTCTGAATGACAGCCGCTGCAATAGCTCGAGTGCTATACCCACCAGGAAAGCGAGAACCCGCTTACATCTACGGCGCTTTCTCATCCGTGTACTGGTGGTGCCCCCGGAAACAGAGTGGTGGTGAGCCAAATGTTACTTGAAGGAGTGGTCTTTTTCTTTGGGAGACACGTGGAGAGCCCAGATGCCGCCACTCTAAGCTTTATCAGCAAACACATTAACCAATGTGATTAGACAGAAAGCTGCTACAACAAAGGTCTCCTATTCGTTCGGGCACACCTTATACTTTTAAAAACTATTTAGTTGCTTCCAAAAACACCCAAGCTCGTTCCTACTTTATACTGGGTTATTTTAAATAACAATCATGCGAAGTGAAAAAATTTAAAAATTTGGTTTTCTATAAAATTGATTAATTCAATGAGTGGAAATAAAGATAAGTAGCAATTCCCACTCCTTTAACTGCCCTGCAACATACGTTGCAAAATTAAAGATTCCTTCTTTGATTTTCTATAATGTCAAAGCAATGAATAACCAATGGGTATCGTCTGCCCTAGACTTTCTCGTATACCTAATAAAGGTGCAATATAGATTGAGGGCACTGGATAGGAATGGGAACACCACCAGTAGTCAGATTTGTATGTTACCGCTGGGCAAGGCAAAAGGGTGACAATACAAGCGAGAGAGTCCCCCTCCTCTTCCGACCTTCACACATCATGGCACAATATGGGTTGTTCGGTGCTTCGTAGTATGATGAAGAAAACCCAATATGCATTTTTTGCACCTTATATTCCGGCCAATTGAAACTGAAATTTGATGCAAGTCGGCAATTATGGGGTCAAGACCACATTTCATTTATCGAAGTCATTGCGTTTTATTTTAACTGCTTAACTTAAAAGCCCGAGAATACTCGTGCATCAAATTATCGCATTTTTAGTCTTAAAACTAAAATTTAATCATTAAATTAGTTTTATAATTTTACACAAAAATTACGTAGAATCTATAAACACCTCAAGTATTATATCTTCGCTTAACATGCAACACCACCTATACCAATTTTTTGAAATTTCAAAAAGGTAAAGAAATGCTCAATTTTTCGCAGCCAATAAAGAATATTTCTGCATTTTTTTAATATCCGATAAAAAGATGAGACCGCATATTCCAACCAAATGTGAAAAAAATTCAGAAACATTCGTTTTTGGTTGAGAAAAATTGAGTATTTATTTCCTCCTTGAAATTTCAAAAAATTGAAATAGTTGGTGCTGCATGTTAAGCGATGATATAATACTTGAGATAAATAAAAACGACAGCCCCTTTCCAAAACAGAAGGGATCATCTTATTAGATTGCAAAGAAAATAATTCAGTCAAGGGGTAAAGACCCGGTGCACACACACGATTTTTTGTCGTTAATTGCGTGCCAGACACCGCTTGGTGGAAACGCCGAGATTAATCCAAATCTCGCGATCGAAATTCTTTTTGTCGATTATAATATTTCTCTTCGTACACGAGAAAAGGAAATTGCTTCTGTTGATCATGATTTTTTTGGCGATTATTACAGTTATTCCAGGAGAGAGCTCTCTCGTTTATTTTTTTTTTCGTACCCCCTTTTGGATAGAAAAAATGTTGCCGTGTCCCCAGAATTGGAAATTAAATAAGAAAATGAACCATTGACATAACTAAAAGGAAATTAAATCAAAAATAATTATTTAGAAAATTTGCGCGCAATCCACATTAGCAGCTTTTTGCTTACAAATTTTGAAGAGGACGAAATAGAGGTTTTACGGGAAATTTCTTGCACCTTATATTTTGAATCGACCCGCAGTTTAAAAAGTCTTAAATGTTCATGTTGTATTTTTAACCAGTGACGGACTGGCGAGGTTGCCAGCTTGTCCGATGGCAAGTGGACCCCCTTACTCATAAGTCAATATGGATTGTTAGATTATTTCGATGCAGAATAATTATTGATAGATTTGCGCAGTCATCTAGTGAACTCAAAAGTTTGTTGGTTTACTTTTAATGAAATGGACCACGTGTAATAACACTTCTGTACTTTTGAGTTGTTAATCTTTGACAGTAAGAAATATTTTTTTTAAAAATTAAATGGTAAATAATTTGCATTTTTAAAAAATTCTCAAAATTACAATATACTTCCAAAATTTACAGTACAACCACCAAAATTAATTAATATTCAATCATAAAACTGTAATTGTATTTGGTATTTCTTACTTCCAATAATGTATAATGCGTATAAATACTATAATTAGTAATAAATATAGCAGATAGATTTTTGGACTAGAAAAAGATTATATTAAATTATAATTATTATTATTAAATAATAATAATATAATGATTAATTTATTATATTGTTGTTTATTATTAATTTCATTATTATATTTGTAAGAAATAAAATTTAAAAATATAATATAAGATAGCATTATAGATGTGATGGAGCCCCTGACTCATAGCAATCACTATTTTTAGACCCAGTCCACCACTGTTTTTAACTTATGTTCATGATTTATCGAACATAAAGCGCTTGAAAATAAATAAACTAACAATTTAAACCTGAAAAAAACATGAATAATTGAATCGTTGATAGTAGAAACCACCATTTTTTCAAAATTGCGTTCGTGCTTTTTTCACATTCTAAAGGAGTATTTGCATAATGAGTGAAGAAATGACAAGAGTCAATTAAAGTCACATTACAGGTTATAAAATTTACCAGGTAAAAAAATTAATCATTGACTTAAAAAAATAATCATGTTTGTCTTAGAGCTCCCAGCATTTTGATGTTATTGACTCATGTGGTTTCTCCCATCAGCAATTTCAAAGAGTCAATTAAAGTCACATTACAGGTTATATAATCTACCAGGTAAAAAAATTAATCATTGACTTAAAAAAATAATCATGTTCGTCTTAGAGCTGCCAGCATTTTGATGTTATTGACTCGCGTGGTTTCTCCCATCAACGATTTCAAAGAGTCAAATAAGTCACATTATAAGTTATATAATCTACCAGGTAAAAAAAAAATTAATCACTTAAAAATCTTTTCTTAGAGCTCCCAGCATTTTGATGTTATTTACTCATGTGGTTTCTGTAATCAGCGATTTCATTGCTACGTATATATATGTTAAAAAGAGAAGTATTCTTCGAGAGATTCATGGCCGCCATGCGTCAGCTTTTCGTAGTAGAGCGAAAAAAGAATCAACACTTGGGATAAAGAATGAGTAAGCGGAAAGCGCGGTTTTTAACACTCCGTCTTGCACAATGTTGTTTCGTATTTTTAGACGAAGGAAGGAGAACTCTGAGGTCTGAAACTCCACTGGAAAACTTCACAATTGCTTCGGATGTGTCACTGAACTGCGAGTGAAGCCAAACCTTATTGACAACAACTCATATCTCTAAAATGAAGTTCATCGCTCGAATTGAAAAACACGGGTTTTTAATATGTTTGGGGAGTGGAAATTTTAAAAAAAAATTAACGCTTTCCTTTTTTAATAATATTTAAAGCGATGAAATGAGTGACACACCATCTCAAGAAAAGATGAATATTCTGAATTGCTAACCATTCTTTTGAGTGACGTAGCTAGACTGTATGGGGCCTCCTGGCAAATGTTTAAGGCAAATGTTTCCCTTCGAATCACTATCACTAATGATAAAAATACTTCAGTTTGCGAGACTTTTCATCACTCATTAGATCCCTCTTTATGACACAGTTAGTTTTTACTAGTTTAGGATTTTAAAGGAACTGATAATTCAAAAGGAATTAGGAAAGAATTCGATATTTATTTATATTTTTATTTGACACAGCTTTAATGTTTTTTGTAAATCAACAATATTTCACCCTTAATTTGAAATTCATTATTTCGAGCATTTGTTTTAGCAAAAGTATCTTTTACTTGCTCAAAATACAACGTTCGGACGACAGGATGTTCAATTGACAGTATTACTACATTACGCAACCTCTCTTGCCCAACAGATTTCCTCAAGTAGGATGTTATGAATTTTAATTTTTGCTATTTGGTACGGCATTGAGGTTCATAATACATTTATTTATTTTTCAGTCCTGGAGGGCAGGACAATAGCAATTTCTATGTAACTCTAAGACTTCGGGTCGGGTCCCCTTAAGAAGGTGGGCCCCTTGCATTTTACCAATTCTGCCACCCTATAGTTATGCTATTGTTTCCCCACCGCCCTTTTTCCGCTAAATATAGGGTAATGTTGTTTAAGTCGTACCCCCTAAGGAAAAAAGTCTACCAACTGCAGGTTTTACTAAATGAAGGGTTAAATTTTGCATTATTCACAACTTCTATGAATATTGCACCTATTTATTACAAGAAAGTTCAAAATGCACGTACTATGTCGAATGAAATATATAAATCTTAAAGTAATAACACCGGTACGACTAAGGAAACCGGTTCTTAAGTCATACCTTGGAGGTAAATGAAGCAAAAACACCTTGTATTACTATTCTTTGAGTAAACTATTGATGTAAACTATTGATTACTTGAGTTAATCCTCGGTCAACCCTTTCGGTTTTCCAAATTCATAATGTTCATTTCGTTCTAGAAGGTGACGTCGCAGTTACGGTTTAGAAATATTATACTTTCGTTGAAGCCCATATCACCATCGTGTAATTTTCATAACGCCTCGTCCATATCTTTTTGTCTCTAAGTATTATCGGTAGGTTTTGCCACGTTTATGGACCCTGTCTGAAAATTGAAAAAGCACATTTCATATAAAATATTAAAAAGAACAATATCCTCTTTCTATAAATGATATGTATCTTTAGATGTGCAAGATATCCTTAAGACGTAACTGGTACGATTTAAGCCTCGTTTGTGATACGACTTAAGCAACGGCAAGTGTGAAATTTTAAGAAGGCATCACAAAAGAATGAACTAAAACAGAGTGTCATTAATGCATACAAGCAACTATTCAAATAGCACGGATAGATACCCTAAAAAATAATAACATATCATGAATAATATTATTGTTCTAAGTATTACGAAATATTCACGAAAACTGTAAGAAAACTACCGAAAACTTATTTTTCTTCGAGATTAGATTGTAACGCATCGAAGCTTCGTTCTAAATAATGGAATTAACATCTCCGATGCTAGTAGCCATAGCACTGCCGTCAGGGTTGCTGATTCGACGAAAACAAAGTCAGAATGGAATAGGTACGACTTAGGTTGTGCTACGACTTGAGCAACCTTACCCTACAGCTTGCTTTCAAACTCAGAAGTTAAAAGTAAATCGCATATGGCACGATTAGAAAATTTGTTAAGGTCATTGCCAAACCATAACCATTTTGACTATAGAATATCATGGAAAAAATCTTGTTGCCGTCTGGGGAATAAGAGAAGAGATCTCAAGGTAGACATAATTGGTAAATCTGCCTTTGCTTCGATAATTTTACGAGAAATAAATATGAGGTAAAAATATATGATTATTATAAATTATACACAATGAATTCGAGTGACGTAACTCTCCCAAAGGAATCAACCCAAGGTCATTTTCTCAATCAATAAAAATATTTAGGGCCTTTGCTTATAAGCTGTTTGTGTTTCAAGGAATTTCATAGCTTCAAGTCCAACGTCATAGCAGGTGTTCAGTGCAGTGGTTGATCTAGAATATGAATCGCAGGTGTTTTGATATGGAAGAATGCGAATGTTGAAAGCAACACATGCAAAATCAAAACATATCTCTTTAATAAACAAATCGGAGTGTTCAAGAAAAAATGAAATAAAGATTGAAATTAGAAATTCCACTGCATGATAAAAACCAAGTTCATGATATTTCAATATTATTATTTTGAAAATGAGTCGGCTTATTTATTCAATCATATTGTTGCAAAGTGGAGTTATGTATTTAGCATGCCTTTCCATTGAACAGACGCATTTCAAGAAAATGACAGATGTGGGAATTCGTCTATGGCTTTACTATGGTAGTTATCTAAGAAATGTATTAGGCACACGTCACGTTGATATAAAATTTAAGTAGTGGTGAGAAGGGAGGTATTTATTGACTAAGGAACTATATAATTGGTTCAACGTCCTTTCTAAATTGGGGGGGGGGGGCGCGACAGAAATGTTTCACTATTCGCCTCGTTTCATCATTTTTCAGTTTTATCTGTAAAACACGAGATTTATTGAATATTTTTATGCCGCTCTTTGTCAGCCGTATTTTCTAACATATGTATATCCAAACAAGTAATATAAAAAAAAATTTAAGTCAATTCCTACTTAGGTCAAGAAAGAAAAATTTTATTTTAGAAATTTTTTTCTCCCATATAAAACTAAAATTAATTAATTAAATTAAATTACTGAATTAATATTTGAAAAAACTGTATTAACATCAAGTGTCATCCACTACAAGTTTAAAAAATGTATTTGAACTTGAGTGGATGAATAAAAAGTATTTTATTAACGATTGAAAATTTGAACAAGATATATAAATAAATATATATAGGGAGAGTGTGAACTAATAGTAGGAATTGAATAAAAAGGAGACCACTATTATATCTAGAGGATATTTAAATTATACTTCGCATGTAACATGTGGACCGCGGTGGCCTGGTGGTAAGGTTTCGGCTTCGGGGCTGGGGGGTTCCAGATCCGAAATCCGATTCCATCGAAGAACCATCATGTGAGCGAATTTGGTGCACGTTAAATCCGTTATGGCCAAATGTCCTCCTTCTGGTGTGGCGCGGAAGTTTCGTCCTCATCATCTAACTACGGTTCAAAATTACAAGGTCCGTCCCCAAATAGTCCTCGTGTTGTTGCAAAGCACAGTGGCGGCGAGTTGGGGCGGGGGCACAGGGGGACAGTCGCCCCCCCCCTACTTTTTTGCGGGAAGAATTATATTTTTATTTCATTTCAGCCGCCTACAACTAGGAATTGTGAAAAAAGCAAGATTGTCCGGAAAAAGCTCACTAATTTTATAGCTAAATTTTAAAATTTTGTTGTCTTCCCCTATATTTCCCGGTAATTTTCGTTGTCTATAAATTTTTTTTGCCCCATGAAATTGTTTAACTGTGAAAATGTCCTCGTCTCTTTTCTTTTCCATATGTATTGCCTGCTGAGAGGCTTATTAAATGTGTAATGTGGCACGGTATAAAAAAGTCATCTTCATATTTTATTTGTTGAACACTCAAAGCATTTGTTAATATCCAGTAACATATTAATACAGGCTTTCATACTCTCAACTAAGATTTGTTTCTCTTTTGCAGGTATCAATGTGGGTGTGTTTTATGCGATTTCTACATTTTTAAACCAAATGATTCTCTTTTACAATAAGGTGAGTAAAATAAATTTAAAGTTACTTGTAAATGCATTTGAGTTTTAAATTTGTAAGAAAATTCAGAATACTAGGTTAAGAGAGAAATATTAATTATTATATCAATCGACAAATATTTGCTTTAAGCTGCTTTCCTTCTTTCTCACACAACAAAACTGGTTACTCATGCTGAACGGTATGAGTAACCCAGAAAGTAAGTTCTATTAACGCTGCAACCACAAGAGTGCGCATGCGTGCCCATTAGTTCCAACCATCTGCAAGACAGAGATATCAGCGTTAGGGAAGACAGTAATGCAGATGTTTCGTAGTGGATTGTGGTAATGTTTAAGAAAAGCGATACGCCCGACACTTGTGGAGTGGACTCACCACGAGAATGCTCGCCTCCATATGGCTCTGCAACGCAACGACTCATTACAGACTTAGGTTCAAAAATATTCCCTCGTCTCCTTACAGCCCAGTTCTCGTCCCCTTTGATTTTCCTCTCTTTATTGCAACTTAAGGCTTTCCTAACTGACAAGAGGTCTCAGAATGACGATATTGTGAAAACAAGCTGTTACAAATTGGTTATCATAAGCGACATCTTTCTTCAATACAGTGATACAAATTACGATGCCTCGTTGTGACAAAGGTCTCAACATAGATGGCAGTAATGTTTAAATACAGTCCAAGGCCTGTATCTCAGTTCACAAAAGTATTTTGCTCCATTACTTTTCCTATTCTTTTAATTGGTCAATGGAACTTATTTTCTGGATACCCTAAATATCTACAACAGCGGTTTTTACAATCTTCCTTCTGTTAATACTATACTGAATACTTATCATTTTTCCGAACAGACATTGAGTGTATCCATCTGAATTTTGCAATACGATCTTATAGACTTAAATATATTTCTGAAAATACATTCGGTGATATGTAATGCATTTTTGTTTGATTCTCTTTTCCTTTTGTTCATTCATTAAAAAGATGGGCAATTTATTTCAAACTATTTTGTTAATAGAATAGTGAGATCCAACAAGAATATCATCTGTTTTATAAAACTGAAAAGCTGTTTTTGAAATTCATGAGCTTTCCTTTGTAGGGTGCTGAAGAAAGTGCGGGTCTCATGGGCCTTACCATCGTTATCTCTGGAATGGTTGGATCCGTGGTGTGCGGGGTCATACTTGACAAAACCCACCGATTCAAGTGAGTTATTTTTTCACTGATCTTGAATGACGTGTCAGTTTTCTTATTACAGTAGAGTCTCGATAATTCGAGGTGAACAGGACCGGGCCTACCTCGAACTATCGAAAACTCGAATTAACGAAATCATAAAATTTAATAAATAAATAAATGGAAATAAAAGCAATTTTTAAATTTCAGTGTAGTATATTTAAATGAAAAATGTACTTACATATTATTATATTACTGCCGATAGCGACAGGTTAATTATATCTTAAAATAATTGTCAATTGTTTTTTGTTTAAACATATTGCTCCTATATATCGATCTTATATATATCCCGTTTTCTTTGGGAGGGGGTATTTCTGCAGGTGGCTTCGGAGTGCGCAGTGGACATATGACCCGTCGAACAACAATAAAAACCAGATGCAGTAATTTTTCCACATGTTGTGTATGTGTTGGTCATTATTTGGGAGCTGAACCGATTTTTTTCACTAACTCGGATTTATGGAAAACTCGAACAATCGAGACTCTACTGTAATGCCAATCTTTTCTTTCAGGGAAACGACACTGATTGTTTACATGCTGTCTCTCTTAGGGATGATATCATTTGCTGTTGCATTGCCTTTTGGACTGCTGTTGCCAATGTTCTTCGTATCATCTCTGCTAGGGTAAATATATTAATCTGTCAAATTCATCTTCCTTTTCAGAAAAGAATTACTTTGGTTGAGTGAACAACAGCTTGAAATTCACGTTTTACGGGGAATTTAGTTGCTCTCAATATTCAAATGATATATATACTCGTCTGAGAATATAATCATCAATCTCCTTTAGGTCCAACTGAAACACATATCACTTAATAAATAACCTTAAATACATATGACTCTTATTAACTGAAGTCGAGTGTTATCTTATGCATTTTGAATCTCTATTATAATGCGAACATGGGGATTCATATAAAAAAACAGCGAATCGAAAGCACAAACTGATGTACGCAAATATTCCGGGTGAGTCCGAAATGATACCTCAAATTTGGCCGGAGATAGAATAGGAATAACAAAATAAAGCGATTTCAGTAGAAAAGTAACGTCGTGTAGAAGGGCAAAATATACCACAAAGGTTAAAGAAAGGAAGCAATACAAGCAAGTGATCAACATTTTTCAAGAGTCATCAATTTTACACAGTTGCTGCAGATGCTCAAAATTGTCACCAGCTAAATGATCCTGTTTCTTACCGTTGTCGATGTACTCTAGCAACCGTTTATTGCTGCAGGATTCGGCAGTTGGGGTACTGTTCTTCATAAATCGCTGTGCTGTCTGACCGCTTTAGGCCTCTTGTTCGCGCAGTTCCTTCAGTTGAACAAAGAAGAGACTGGGAGCTTATACACTTGCCGACGCCGACAAAATGTCAGTCGGTTGTCGGCTACTACTACTGTCTTCGCCGACACATACTTTTGATCATATAGTGTATAAATAGAGAAACCCAAACGGAAAAATTGCAAGCAAACATTGCCGGCAAAATGACGACCGTTCGAAGTTGGCATGTGTTCAAGAAACCCATCATCGACAAAATGAACAAATGCTGTTCACACACACAGCGCCCTCTACTACGTCATGCATACACTTGCGACCGTACCTTCCTGTATGAAATCGTGTTCTTTTGCTATTCCCTACCTCCCCTCCAAGTTTGAGAGAGTAATTCGAAACCACCCTACATTTTCTCGGTTGCGCATTCTTGAACGGATTTCGCTTACAGCTTTAAAGAATTCAGCAAATAATTTAAAATTGTTAATCTTTTTTTCAATAAAGATATTATGAGAAACCTACCTGTAAAATGTTTGTTGCCTTAAATACATTTAGTATGCTTCGAAGGTACCCTGTCAGCATTAAAAATAACATGTATCAAGCTGACGGTCTTTTTTAACAGTCGGGCCATGAAAATTAAGAATAAGAGATGAATACTATATTTTGTAACTTAACACGTTTGCTCTTAAGCTAATATAGGCATTTCAGGTATTCAACGAACATCATAAAATTGCACACCTGTGTACAAGTTATTTAGTGTTGCATTATTAGTGCAGCAAAATAATATTAAATGGTTACAATAACAATTGTAAACATTGTTTGCTTGCAATATTGCACATTTTGTGGCACAGAGCATGATTCATCAATAATAATATTCATTCTCTTTTCCTAGTATTTTATTTAGGAATGGCAAGAGAAATTTCTTGATTTGAAATTTGAATGCTGAAACAAATACGTATTTTGAAAAATATTTCAAACGTATAACTTTTTATATTCAACTTTTTTTAGGCTGATAAGAGGGAAATAAAGCAAGCTCAACGCACTTCGGCTTAAAACAAAAGCAAGTTCATTTCAAAGAAAAATGAAATATGTATATAAACGACAAGCAAAATGAATATTTCGACAAAGCGGCTTCGTCATTGCAAAAGACATTTCTTATCGAAACATGCAAAAGACGTTTCTACGTGGTATTTGAGAATCGCTAATTTTAATTTATTAAGACTCTTCGTAGGTTAACCGAAATTTAAGAAGAGTCTTTAAATTACGCTTTCATCCTGATTTTTCACGAAAGCATGTTTTTTTACCCTATAATATTTTGAAAATGCGTTAATGCCCATTTTTTAAATCTGTTGAAATTTTCTGAAATCTGATTAGCTTCGCCGAAAAACTAAACCCAGTCGATGTTAGAAACTTCTGCCCTGAGGACTACAATCTCTGGTTGAGCACTTAAAGGCAACTTAACACACAATGCTTTACTCTGCAATAGCTTTTTGTACAGTTTAAAAGTTTAGGATTCTCCACTGAAAGAAAAAGCAAACATATTCGAGAAACATAGCCTAGTGGTAAGGTCTCGGCTTTGAGACTGGAGGGTTCCAGGTTCGAGACCAGATTCCACTGAAGATCCGTCGTGTATTGGGCCTGTTGCATGTTAAATCATACGTAGGGCGTCAAACGTCCTCCCGTTGGTGTGGTGTGGAAGTTTGGAGAGAGGGCTGCCAGCTCAAGTGTCGCCCTCGTCATCTGACCGAGGTTCAAAATGACGAGGTCCGTCCCATAATAGCCCTCATGTTGCTTCAAAATGGGACATTAATATACCTAAAACTAATCGAGAAACATTCTATGCAACCAGAAACAAAGCTCTTACGTTGCCATACGAAGGAGCTGATAATACCATTGCTATTTTTAATATTGTTAATGATTCTGTTAGCACCCTGTACAACAAACTTTCGACGCAGATTAGAGCACTAAGTACTTTAGGAGTTACTACTGATCAGTGTGGAGTTATTTTGTATCCTTTAGTCGAAAGCTCTTTACCAGTTCCTATTTTACGCTCATTTGAAAGATAACGTAAAGATGCGAACCCAGGCAGAATATTTCCAATATAGATTCTCTATTATCATTCCTCAAAAGTGAAGTCCTTTCAGAAGAGAAAATAAAATTAAGTCCACGAATTTTTGTTCTTTGCCTGCAGAACCAAAGCGCTTGACAACTGCTCAAAATTCAGAAAAAATTTATCCATCTGCCTCAGAATTAATAAGCTATCAAATTAAAAAAACTCTGTATGTTGTTTCTGAAAAATCATCCTGTTCGCCAAAAAATTTTATAGCCAAGATCTTTGTGTCCCCCATGTTTTTTGAAATAAAGTAGGAAGCCCGATTGACAACATCAGTCCATTGGAATAAGAAGCTCCATTATATTTTCATATACAGTACAAAATAAACATTTACATTCACAGCACACCTATATACAAGTATTTACAGGAAGTTTAACCTAATAATTCTTTCGTAATATTTTCAGTAGAATATCTCTTACCGATACGTTGACATCATCGATCTTTAATTTTCTTTTCACCAACTCAAAATTGAGTTGTTTTCCTCAAAATAGGTAAGCGAGAATTGCCGCGTGTGCTAACTGCTTTCACTTTCACATATCTTATCAGGCCTTCAGATTTGTAACAACATAAATGTTTGCATATTTGTTTTAGGGAAGCCTCACGGAAGAAGTTTTGGCATGTTCCCTTTCAAACCGAAATCTTAAAGCACGCTTATGGTGAAAAAACTTGAATAATTTGTTTCATTTTTGCCCCTTCCTCAAAAACTCAATCTTTTTTTTATTATTCCACTCGCCTTGAGAGTGTTGACTTGCAGTCTTTCGTTGAAAAAAAATCGCTCTTCCATCTTGTCTAAAAGCACTTTTTTTTCTAAAAATAAAGAGGAGTTCCCTCCGAATATTTTTAGCAAATGACCGTGCTTAACGCTGAAGGCCTTGACATCAGTTGTCAGGGGGAATTTTGTGCTCCAGGAAGTTGCAAAAGTCTGACACTGATTCAGCGATTGGGAAATAACGAAGCAGTATTCGCGTTGGAGGAATTTGTGAGGAAAGAAGTTCAAATATCCGTATTTGCGGGATTTCTTACTCACTCGTACGTCGTGGTGAGACGAAAAATCCTTCATGAATCTCATTTGTAAACCCAGGTTTGAATCCGAAATGTTTTCAACTTGACTATGCTGCCAGATTCCCCATTTGCATTAATTCCTTCGTGAAAGATGTGAAATCAGTGGGAATGTTCTCCCCTCGACTTTCTAGTATACTAACACGATCTGGAATATGGCATACAATATAGTGTATCCATTTTGAATGTTATTAAAATGCATGTTTATGTATGCAGTATGCATTTTGGAACTCTTCCATTCTACGCTTGGGTCCAACACAGTAGCAAATCCAAGATTTTGGTCTGGGGGGGGGGGCTGAGATCATAGAAATTGTGTATCGTCGTGAAATCATGGCTTATGCAAGTCGAAACACTTCAATTTTCCTCATCTGACAATAAGAATCACTGAGGATACTACAATAATTTCTATAATTTAATAAAAACACTATGAAATAACTAGCCAAGAAATGTTTTCAACCGCGTTAACGCTACAAGTACGAGTGGAATGACTACAAAAGCGGGAAAATTTTCGAGCCTGTCAAGCCAGAAAGCAATGTCACCGCGTTTTTTTTAAATAGAGATTAGGAACAAACAGTTGTAGTGATTTTTTTAAAAAATCAAGAATTTTGCTTTAGCTCTGGAGAGGGAACTGCAGCCCCATAGAACCTCCCCTGGATTCGCTACAGATCCAAATTTTAGTGACCGCCTACAATTTTGGTGACAAGGCGAGATACTAAATTAAAAATTTTAATAATTTAAAAATTATGATTTCAATAAATAAATAAGTAATCTTAAGAAAGAAAAAGTATACAGCACTTTGAATGCAAGTATTGTACAACAAAATTTCAAAATAAACAGAAGAATTCGCCTCTCGGATGTTAAAAGTTTTCAAAAAGTGAAAAATTTTTGCTCTTTTGATTGGATACACTGTACAACAATGAAGCCCTCGAGGGAATGAAGGGCCTTAAATAATTATTCACTGACGATTACTGAGGACGCAAAGTATGGACGTATTTAACTAATGTAAACAATTCAGAAATAAAAACAATTTTTAAAGTGTTTAGTTTTGAATTCGAATATACCAAAATTAATTCGAATTATAAACGATATTTTAACATTATGTCAATAGAAAATGTAAGATACCATTGAAAAATTCGAATTAAAAACGTTCGAATTAACCACGTTGCATTGTATTAGCTTCTAGGGTCTGAGCTTTCTTCAGCCAGTATTGATGTGATTTTCGGGAGGAAGAAAACTACAGATAACTGATGCTCATATCTCAAACTCATCTCATTCTTGCATCTGCCACTGCACCATTGTTATAATTGCTCTATGCATCGTACAAAAGTAAAATGATGAGGAAGTTAAAAGAGACAGCTTCTTTCTTCATTTCATTGAGAGATATGAATTGTCTAATTTAAATATCACAAAACCGAGGAAAACTTCTTTGATACGTTCTCTTGCGTCAACAGAGTAAGTTTCTTAGGAGATGCGTCAAATGTTATCTTGCAAGAAATAAATTTTCTCTTACTGATGATGTCAGTTATTCACAGAAAATCTAGAAAAAAAATGTCTTCAGAATTTTAATTAACTTTGTGTTTAATCACCAGGAAATCTCTGAATGAGACTTTCATTGAAAGGATATCTTAAATCTAACACTGTTAAACACAAAGTGACTCAAGAACAAGGTATTATAAAAAAGAATTCGTTAATGCTGATTTCATATGGTCATCTGAAGCAAACATTTTGAAATAAGTCGATGGGCCTTTTGATTTCCGATAAAAAAAAGCACACAAAAAATGAAAAATTCGGAATTGAAAAAATAAATTCTGGGTTTAAAAACTTGGAACGTTAACTAAAATTAAGATACAAGAGGAGTAAAGAACCGATAACTTTATTTTACAAGTCACTAAATTTCTCAAATCTATTGAAAAACAGGGGGAGTGTTCTCCCTTCAACTTTTTCGTATCCTTCTGCAATATGACGCGTTTTCAATTTCGTAGTATAATGACGAAAATCGAGTATGCATTTGCACCTCTTCTCTTTGCCCGATTGGGTCCAAAATTTGATACATACCTACAATGTTGCACCTCTTCCCTTTGACCGATTGGATCCAAAATTTGATGCATACCTACAATGTTGCACCTCTTCCCTTTGGCCGATTGGATCCAAAATTTGATACATACCTACAATGTTGCACCTCTTCCGTTTGGCCGATTGGATCCAAAATTTGATACATACCTATAATGTTGCACCTCTTCCCTTTGACCGATTGGGTCCAAAATTTGATACATACCTAGCTATGTTAGTGTCAAGACCACATGCCGAATTTAATTCGTACTTCGTGTAAGAGAAACTGAAAAATGAATTAAATAGAAGTAATTCTAAAGTAAAATAATACTTATGCTGACATGTTTCTTTAAAAAAATCTAATGTATAGCAAACACTATTGATATAAATTAGAAGTTCTTGACAGCGAAGACACTTGATTGCCAACTCTTAAACTTCTGTCGAAATCTGAAGAACCCGTTAATCCCAAATATTTCATTGCTAGCTTTCTATAATAATATTCATTTCAAGAATCACTAATTTTCAGAAGATGACTTAAAAGGCTCTTTCTAATCTTTAAACTTTTTGATGCACTGTTTTATCAAAATGATTTTTTACTTTCTGCTATTTGCAAGGCGCATATCGTTATAGATAACAATACTGGATGTTTCAGAATGAACATCGGGGTTTTAAACTAGGCAATATTTATTTACTTTGGCTTACATTGATGAAATACATCGAAAAACATGAAATAAAAGAGCAATTCAGATTTTCCCATAAGTATTCAATGTGAGCGCCATTCATCACACAGTACATATCCAGGCTATCAGCGAGCTCTTCCCATACATTGATCAGTATGTCAGGCCTAAATGATGCAAAGTTGCTTCAGTCCTGGTTCTCAGGTCGGGTAGGTCTGCTCCCTATTAGCACACAGAAACTGACCAATATTGCACTCGAATATTGTGGAATGTTGCATGAGGGTATACACACAACATTCCGTGAGAATTATAATGTGTTTAGTGGAGAACAATTGTGAACGGTAAAGGAAAGAACTATTGCCATAATAGTGAAAAATCTTGAGAGTGAGGAACTTGGCGACTTCTGAAAAAATAATGAAGTCAGGTTTAAAATTTTGATTTTTCTTGATAATATCAAATTATGTTACTTGAAACAACGAAAGTTGTTCTGAAAGACAAGTGATTTAGATCAATAAAATTGCATTTCTAGTCTGTTTTTAAACAAAATCGCTTTATCTGATAAATAAATAGCCAGGGAGTCCAAAACTGCAGTATTCAAACACTCCAAGGCGTACTACGGACGTTTGACGATATTTCTATGCTAAGGGCTGGTAACAGAGGCACATAAACATGATCCTTTATAAACCAGATAAGAAAAATTCTCAGATTTCTTTGAACACTCTTGATCGTCCCCTTACAAAAATATCTACGGATGTTATCATCACTCGAGGGATCACAATCGAACTTAACCCTTTAAAGGGCCGTTTTTTTCTAGTAGTGATATAATAAAATAACTTTCAGACTGGTATTAATTTAAGAAAAGAAATTCATATAACTCATTGGAGCACATTAATTTTCTGTTAATTAATTTTATTAATTAATAATTAATTACCAAGTCAAGGTACTTCGTTATGGTTTAAGATAAGAAATTGAAACATCTGGACTTTCGTTTCATCAAAAAATTTGACGTGAACTTACGCCAACCTTAAAAATCGCATTTAAAAAGTGATGAATTTGGTGGGAAGTATACTTTCCACCGCCTTAGAAAGGGTTAAAGCGGAACGCACGTTGAACTGTAATTACAGATTCACAGTCTTTGCAAGCTGCAAAACGCAGAATGTGTTCTATTCGGGAGTCGCCATCAGTTTATGAACATGCGCGAAGCTAAAACTGGTATCTTTGATCTTTTAGTCTAGTACTGGATCATTACTGTGTACTGAGAAGTATAGTAAACAGTTAAAACCCCTATATTTGTTTTAAATACCCGGTATTTTGGGAAACATAAATGTACATTATGCTTTTCTGATTTTTTTTCTGAATTCGCTAAGCATAGTTATTCAAAATTTAATACTTACTAGCTTTAATGAACGAAAGAAGATTTATAAATTGTAGCGATACATCTATCGCATGAATTTGCTTGATTTCAACAGCATAGAATTAATTATCCGGTTAATGTTAGAAAATGATCCAAGATTTCTGGGGGTTCATGTGAAATTATCTATTTTGTCGTTTATGCAGAGTTCAAAATTTGAATTGCAAGTACACGTTCGCTTTTCTTTGCTCGGTATATCCCTTTATGGTGCTGTACTTAACGCTCAAACTGTAAGGTTTTATTAAAAACCTTTATTCAGTAATGAAAATATATCCACACACACACACACACAATAAATCAGCCCTGAGAATATTTCCAATAAACTTTTTTAAATTCTTAGGAGATATATTTAGTTATTTTCGATGCTGTTATCAATATTATGATTGGTGTTGTAGCATCATACTTATATTAGCATTTTGCTATGATATTTATTTTCATATGTTCCATAAAATATTGGATTAATTGAAGTTTAATCTAGAAGTACGCTCACACTGAATTATACAGAATTATGCTTAGTAAATGTCGTATACTGATTTGAATATTATCAGCATATTATAATACAATCTAAAACTAAGAGTGATGCCCATAGAATGCTTTAATAAATTGCATTAAATTTAAGATAAAGCGCTAAAATTCATGAGCATAATAAGTGACCATCTTTTATAGGTTTTTTATGACCGGCTATTTGCCATTGGGCTTTGAATTTGCAGCGGAACTCACATATCCAGAAGCAGAAGCTACATCCTCAGGTTTACTAAACGCATCAGCTCAGGTAATATGTCTTAAATGATTCTTTTTCTTTTCTTCTATTGCTGTTTTTAACAAACAATAATATTGACTGTATAATATTTTGTCAGGTATTTGGAATCGTCTTTACTGCCGGCAGTGGTGCTCTTTTAGATCAATATGGTGACAAGGCATCTAACATCAGTCTTTGCGTTTCATTACTTATTGGCGCCATAATAACAGGTAAGCAGTTTTCAAAAACAAAATATTCTACTTAATGAAGCCACTGTTATTTCGTAAAACTTAAATTGCCTAAATCTTGTCAATGATCAAACACAAATATAATTTGGACTTTTGCATTTAAATATTTTTATATAAATTTTTTAAAAATCAAAATCTTTCAACATAGAATGCGACGGTAGTTCTTTTCTAAAAACCAGTTTGCTCTGATATTCGCTATGCAAGCATAAAAAAAGTGAAAATATTTTAAGAACTAATTATTTTAAAAGTGCGAGGCTTTGCAATGCTGGCAGATGTTGTCCATAGAGCCCAGAGTTTGAACTTCAGTGTGGCCTGAAGTTGACCAACAGGATACATGCATTCGCTTGCGATAATCGGTTTTAAGTTGTCGAGACGAAGATTCTGTTAATTGTTCGCTACCCATGGCTTGGTCTTCCACGTTTTCGAAACATAACAGTCAAACTGGTAATCTCTTTTAATCTGAAGAACTTTGACCCGGCCTAAAAGTTCACTCAATGCATCAAACGCAAATATTTCGATTTTAAAGCTATGTTGGAGGTCTAACGCATTTAAAGATACCAAAATCATCCATTAAAATTCACGCAAAGTTGTCAAAGCGTGGTGTAAGAAAGGATTGTATGCTCTTTTATATTAGATATGATTTGAGAAAGAAACTAAGAACTCATTGTAATCCCCAAACGCATACGAATGAAATATCTAGGTAAAACTAAATAAAAAGGCTTTAGAGTTCCTACCACCAATGACCTAGCAAAATATTTAAAGAAAAAATATCTGTAAAAATCGTATAAGCGAGATTTTGATAAATGATTCGTTCTTTCCTTATATATTATTTTCTTCCTTTTTCAGCTTTTATAAAATCTGATCTTCGACGTTACAAGGCATCTCAGATGCCACCCATGTCAACATGTGACAAAGTGAATCCATGTTAAGCTCAATTTGAATTCGAAGTCTTCCAAAGGGTGATCAAAAAAAACATTTTGCATCATCATAAATAGCTCATGAAGTTCTCATAGCAACAATTCGTCTCCATTGTTTACTGTGAAATTCTCGGATTTAGCGAGAAGTGCCTTACATCAACCAATGTCCTTTTTGCTGACTCCTTGCAATTTCACTGCTTTGGGAGTTACTTGTTGAAACTGATATTTTACAGATGTTTATATGTGCTCAGCTTATTTATAATCATTTCAGATCAGAAGTGTCTTCGCTAAATGCTAGCCGATGTTCTTCCAAAGGTTGTGTCAACTAGTTTAAATATTAAAATGTAATATACTATGCTTGTTATTTCCTGAGAAATAGCTTTGGATTGTCAGGTAAATTAGAGTTAACTCGTATTTAATTTTTTTGAGATAGCATTAAAAATGTCAGTTTTAGAAAGCAAAACAATTTCTTTTTCTTGTGCTTTCATGACACTATAATCCATATCTTTTTCACCATCAAGTATCAAACTAAATATTTTATAGGTTGTATAAATTAAAATTCTGAGTTTCCAAGAAATTCAGAGACTGTTTTTAAAATGAATATTTCTAAACCTTTATTGGATGGATTGCAGTTCTGTAAGTGGATAATCAACTTATATAACGAGTACAAATATTCGCGTACCATACTCAACATTGTGAAATCACTTGCATGCAATAAGCTCGTGAGTGAAATTGTTGCTATCTGGAATCTCTATTAAAAGCTTAGGTAAAGACTGTGATAAATGCTGGATTAATTCGGAGTGACTTGTATTTTGTCAACTTAAATACTATTTTTATTTTTTTCTCGTCTCTCATGAAACCAGTGATAAAGCTATCCAATCAAAAATGGGAAGGTGCAATGACTCCCTCGAAAACGTATACTTTTCATCTTTTAATTGAGAAGTAATTAATTGCAAGCTGTGTCCAAATGAAAAGGAGATAAGTTAAATCTAAAAAATATTTTAACAACAGTTGCATGAAACATGGCCCCTACACATAATTGTCATGGACATTGATGCACTGGTCGTAGACATCCCTTCCCCATACTCAGAAAGGGAGTGGATGGCTTCAATTTTGAAACTTTAGGACTGTTGGAGGATCCAATTTTCCTCGGTATCCTGCACTTTCTTAACACAGGTGAACCGTTGACCTTTTATAAAACCTAAGATGCGAGAGTCCTATGTGAGATACCGAGGCTGTACGGAGGATGTTAGAGAATTTTCCATCTAAATTTTGTTAGCATGTGGAAAGTCGTCTGAGTCACATGTGACCTACCATTGTCCTAGAGCAGCACCATCTTCGAGAACTATCTTCTGCTTTTGTTTCTGATGACCCGTTTAGGCCTCGGCTAAGTGTTGCAGTACCTTTGACTTTAACTTTTACTGCAGTATTTTTGACTGTAACTTTTCTTCCCCGCTCCAGCCAGTCCGTGAGTAGGGACCCTTCGTCGTAAAAGAAACGGAGCATCACTTTTCTAGCCTTCGTGGCAGATATATATTTTGGACGTAGGGAGCTGGGTTGCCACCACTCCCTACTCTATCGGCAAATACATTAACCCTCTTCGATAAGACAAAACGCCACTAGACCAAAAGCCTCTTTTTCATTTGGGCACACCTTATAAATATTAATTTGAGTTAGCAGATGTATTTAAAAATATTTTGCAATGAAATCGGGGAGTTAAGTTTGTCTTTTGACTACTTTGAAAGTAGATTGTAAATGTATACCAAGAGTTAAAACTGTGGAATATGAGAAAAGCCTGTTTTCGCTAATTCTCGGAAATAAATCAAGTAATGAAACGCTGCTATTATGATAATCCAAAAAATCGCTATTTTAGCTGTTTTATATAGATGTGTGTTGTATAAATATTTTTGCTGACATTTTTTGTTTATGGATGAAAAGATCATGCTTGTTTAAAGTTAGATGGAATTTTAGTACAGATGTTGCCAAATTCGCTTGCTGTGCAGCTACCGTCCGAATGAAATGTTGAAAAACAAATAACCGTACTAAAATAAATTGCTTGAAAAAGTAGTAAATTTTGAAATCATCATATTTAATCCTATTCCTTTTACTCCCAATGGACTGATGAAGTTGTCCGAAAATTTGTTATTCCATTTTCATAAATGAACTTTTTTGTAAGTATCTTGGATGTGCTCAGTGTTTTTCTTCCAAGCGAATTCTGTTGTTGAATGAAAACGTAAAGGAAACTGAAGTGAATTCCATCGTATCAAATATTTTTACTACAAGACAATTTGATGTGTTGTTTGTTGAAAATTGTTTTTTGTAAACGTTTTTCCGTATATATATATTGATCACAATATCAAAGTTTTTAAATGGCTTATAATTTGTTTGCTGTGATAAAATGTCTTCCATTTTATCTAGAACTGATTAATAAATGTAATAATCTAAGTTATTATTGAAATAAAATTTTACTGTAGATACCAACTGTGTTTTTATTTTTACAAATAAAAGTTATCTTCATCGGCTCTTTTTCACAGCTATAAATAACTTTTCAGTGAAAAGATCGGCCCTATTTATTTGCTGGCTGATTTACCAATTCACAAATGTTTGTCCTTAATGCCAGAAGAATTACGAAATTTATGGAAAATTTCTCAGTCTAATAAAATACCTACCTTTATAAATATTGCAATTTTAATCATGGATAATTCTCAACTTATCCTCCTCAACCTTAGTATTGCTTGAGGGAGACACTAAAAAGCATTTTTAAAATTTTGCACTAATTAATTGAAATGCTTCTAGATTTTAAAATAATATTGATTAAACAATAAATTGAAGTTTGTTATTTTCTATAGCGGATGTCGAAATATCTCTGATAGGAGCTGCTAATTTTTTCAAAAATTAAAGGCATTTAATTTTTTTCAACAGTTTTCTAATACGTTTGATGCATTTGGATCCGATTACCACAAAAAGAATTCCAAGTTGGCTTCTGAATTGCAGAGGTTAGGATTGAAAACGATCTCAATTTCAGAAACAGAATGAATTCTTTTCATGAAACCAGAGAAGCCGAAATCTGCTTTGTGGTTTGAGTTGTGGAGCTTGGAATTGAAAGCTGCTATTGTTTTGAGGAAATACATTAGGCATTATTAATTTGAAGTGACTGCAATTCAATATTTCCTGCAATACGAGCCATTTTCTTTAAGCACAGAGTATTTCTTTAAACTCAAATTTTTCTAAATACAGGAAAAATAATCTACCTGATTTATTAGTTTAAAAGCTTTCTTTGGAAATCAGTTTTCCTTTTAAAGTAAGTTTGCAGAGGTTGGAAGGAAGCTTATCAAAGGAAAACATCATCAATTCCCGTTTCGGAATGAATTCTTAAGGGAATTTGAATAGTCTATATGCAATAGTTAACAGCACATAAAGGAACAACAATGATTGCTTTTCGTTATTCGCAAGATGAGTGTGTCGTACAACTTTCGATTGGTAAGTATATAAATATTACAATATATTCGTTACATCAAATTTTCCATAGTTTTTAATTGATTCCATGATAAAAAGTTACATGATATTTTAGAGAATTATTTTTCCTGTGATATATTGCTTACTTTGAAACAGTAAACAACAATTCAAACAGGTATTAAGCCTGAACACGTGAAACATATTCTTATTTTAGTTTAAATTTTATTGTATTTTAGGATGAAATGGTTTTTTAAAACCAAAGCCAAGGATACTTCCGTAAACTTTTGAAATGGGCAACACAGCTAATTTGGATGTACGGCTACTTACGGTATCCGACAGTGTTCGGAGACATTTTTTGAAAAATAACTTATATATATATTTTTTAATGTTATTTTTCAACTGCATATGTTTTAAAACTATGAAAATATTGTAAAATTAAGCTTTCAAAATAATATTTTTTTTAAAAAACTGAGAAATTTGAAGAAAATTGACTAAGATATTTACCTTACGCTAACAGCTATAGACAAAATCATATTCTAAATATACATAAATCCTTGTAGGAGTACATTTTTATGACAGTTATCTGTGTAATGCTCTAAAATCTTTCCTGTACTTCAAAATAGTTTTGAGATATAGCTGAACATAATTATTAAACTGGTAATTTTTCATAAAAAAATGTTTTTCGTTTATATTTAAACGCTTAAAAATATTACTTGATTTTAAAATTGACCTTAGTTTTTAGAGGAAAACATCAAACATATTACAGAAAACAATCTCAGAAAATTTCATATCAATACTTGAATAACATTTTGAGAAATAATTGTTACGGTCGACAGTTTTCCTCATTTCTCAGAAAACACATTTAAAGTTTTCATGCAACTTAAAATAATGCTTGCAGTTCGGTAATAAAACAGCTGTAACTCCATTTGTAATTTACGTAGAGCGAAAAGTGAGACAGTTTTAGAAAGCTGATTAAACAGGCTACAAAATTAAGTCATAAAATTGTTTTGATAATTTCATCAAAAACGACGATTTTAAACCAGTCGGATACCTTAACACAGCCAACTAACTAAATCAATTTTCTATAGAACTATGATTAAACTATTTGATGAAAACAGTGAAATGAAATTTAATTGAAAGCATTCCTTTTTCAACAAGTACAAGGAAGAAAATCTTGGGACTATTTAAACAACTCAAAACAGAACAAAGGCAGCATTTAAGCACAATTATCCTACACCTTGGATTTAAAAAAATGATGCAAAGTTCTTTTTCATTTGAAATATCTATATTCTCTAGGAAAGTATTTCATTCTCGTTAAATCAATCTAATTGTCGTTGAGTTATAGGATGGTTTCAGAATTGTTTCTTTATCCCGTATGAGAGATGTCTCTCTTTATTATTGTTCATTGACAAGATAATGAAAATATCTTTAAATATCTTCAGAACCGATGCTAAAATTTCTTCGGTTTTGGATTTCTGAAAAAAGAATGAAACTCAATAAAACTTGGAAACTAATATTTTATTAATTTAGTAAATAATAGCTGTAAAACAAAGGTGGCTTAATATTTAGAAGTATTGAAAGCAATTTATGGCACAATTTTCTGCAACTTAATAATAATAACTTACTGACATTTGACTTTAAAGCTTTCGAGCATCACCAGGTCTTTAAGTGTCATGATGCGATATGCATTTATAATTCAACACGTATTTTGCTAGGGTTGCCATAATTACCAGTCATTGAAACGGGACGTTTAAGAGCTAATTAAATAAAACGTGAAAAAATTGGTAGGTAATGGTTTATTTTATTTATTATTGATAAAAAATCTATAAAGTTTAAGCAATCTAATAAAATGAACATGTAGATTAATGAAAAAGATACGAAGCTAATCCTTTTTGCCCAGTGATATTTTAGGGTTGAATTTACTTTCTTAATTATATCATTTTCTTCTTTCACATAATTATAAAATTGGGCGCAAGTCATTTTAAAATTTGCATGACGCAAAGGCTAGGAAAAAAAGGGGCAAATAGTAGTACGGGACTGAGTAGTGAAATACGGTGACAGTCCCGTATATACGGGCGTATGGCAACCCTATATTTCGCCTTTTGCTTTTTATATAGAAAAATAAAACACATTTAAAATAAACACACACAGCAAATAAATATACTAAAATAAAATCAGTTTTTAAAAACACATTGTTATTAGTTTACTAAAAAGTAGAAAATTATTTTAATTACTTTTTACTGTTTAGTCTTCAATTCACGATTCATATAATAAATATTATGGAATCCTGAAATCAACTTTTTTCGGATTCAGTACCAGATGGCGCCAATTGCAAGGAATAGAAATTAGAACTTAATTGTCAGTTAATAGAATAATTTTATTAAAATGGTGTATTGTCATCGAGAACAAAGAAGTGTACAAAATTTCAAAACTCTAGCACATCAAGAATTGAGAGAAAAATCAGTTACAAAATTCCATCTTTACAAACATGAAACATATAAAGACAAATAAAAGTGTGTAATAACTTTGATGGAGAAATTCAAAGGAATAAAATTTCGACCGAATGAATGCGTTGACAAGTGTTATACAAATTCAAATAGTGCGCAGTTATTTTCAGTTATAAGATTTCTTCAGGGACGAAGCAAAAACCGAGGATTTCCAAGCCATCAATAGCACAATTGATGGCTTGGATCATCAGTTGAGTACAATTTAAATGGCATTAGATGCAATATACTATGGAGAGATGAGTTATCTGCGAAATTTTCTTCATAAATAATGGTAACGCTAAGATTATATTTTTGTTAACGTTGTCATGGGAAACTTGATGGAAAACGAGCCGATGTCGTTAGCTCGGAGATGAGACAGTGGCGTAGCAACGGGGGGGGGGGGGCAAGGGGGGTATAGATACCCCGGGTACCTATCACAAAGTTTCAAAATTTGAACGAAATTCTATGGAAATTGCTATCAAACGACAGATGTCAGATCTTTGGATGATTGCAAGCAAAAACGGAACAGAACATAGAATTAATCCATGGCAGGAATATCCGTCTGTTTGACCTCTAAAGTACATCTTAAGTTCCCGGGTATTCAAAGGTTATTCCGGTTAGAGTGTTAACCTGTTAACCGGGTATGACGAAATACGTCATCGTGAGCAATTAACTCTTGTTCAAACAATTAAGTTGACATTTTTTTTATTATCAAAGTATCCTTTTTACTCAACTGCTGTGAAGTTAATCGTTACCTCATTTACAAAATTCATTCATAAAATGGCTAGCTAAAGTTATCAAGCATTAAAATTTCACAACACTTTAATAAATACTTTGAACTTAAAATGAATTTGATGAAAACAGCTTTTAAAAAGACACTTTTATTAGTATACTGAATATTTTTTTTTATTTCAATCATTTTATAATTCTAATCTTTGATTTTTTTAAATTCAATATTATAAATATTATGGAATATTGAAAACAATTTTTCTCAAATTCATTTACCAGGTGGCGATACTCTTATCAAAGTGAAAATTTAATTAAGTTAATCGATTAACTGATAACTAAGTTCTAAAAATATTAAAATTGTGTATTGTCATTTAGAATACACAAGTGTTCAAAATTTCAAAACTCTAGCACATCAGGACGTGAATGAAAAATCATTTACAAGATTCCATCTTTACAAATTGAAATAAATCAAGTCAGATAAAAATGCGAAATAATTCTCCCAAAACAGTTTTCAAAAACACACTTTTATTTATTGCACTAAAAAGGTTTTTTTTTATTTTTATTGTTTTCTGCTTTATGGTTTTTAGCCTATAATTCAGTGTCATTAATAAGTATTTATGAATTCTTGCAATCAATTTCACTACCAGGAGGTGTCATTGGTATAAAATCAAAATTTAATAAAATTAATCGATTAACTGAAAATTCATTTCTGAAAATTTTAAAATAGTGTATTGTCATCTAGAATACCCAGGTGTACAAAATTTCCAAATTCTAGCACATCAGGAAGTGAATGAAAAAACAATTACGAGATTCCATCTTTACAAACATGAAACAAGTCAAGTTAAATATTAGTGTGTAAAAACAGAAATTAACAAGAGAGATTTCAGATGCATGATTTATGCCAACTATTTTCGTATGTCCAAATCTATGTTTAAAATTAAGCCTTTTGTGTGAATGGATGATTTTCAGCCTTTTAATGTCTTTCCAGCTCATAATTTACGTGCATCAAAATGTAAATTTAATTAATAATATAAAATCCAATTATAAAAATTGACTGCTGTTGGATATTAATTTTCATAAATAACTGAATTTTCATTTTAATCTTATATTTGAAATTCCGAGAGGAACCGAGGAATCTGAAACCAACTTCCTAAATAAAATTTACCGTAAAAATCCAACAGGCCCAGGGGACTCAATGGGTTTGAAAAAAGTATCAGTGTTCTTTCATATTCTTAATACGTCTTCTAATTTGACATTTGGTCAACTTTCGAGCTAAATTTCGGGAGAAATTTGGCGATGCATAAGTTTTTGCAGATGAGTAATCAAATCGTTAATAAATACAATATGATTCTTTTTACAATGTATGAAAGTAAAATCTTACTTTTAAAATCCTGCCGCTTGAATTTAGACTAAATAACTATTTTAATTCGAAAACAGATTTTATTTTTGTAGGTTGCTACTATTTCAGATTATCACAATATCTGTGATTTATTCAAATGACATTTAAAATTGTACATACAATTTTCGATTCTTCTTTTTTTTTCTTTTGGCAAATTTTTAAGTGTCGATGAAACATGTCAATATGCAAAAAAAAGAGACGTGGCTTAAATCTCTAGTTTTTTAGTTTGATACTGACTTTAAGCACTGAGTTTAGCGACTGATTAAACTTTTGAACTCAGTGTTTTGTTCTTCAGAATCTTAACTGTTCTTCAGGCTAAAAACTATAAAACAAAATTTAATCTTAAGTTGAGGAGCAAAGGTTATGCAGGATGAACATAAAATGAATTGGCCTGTTCAGAGCATAGTATAGTTGCATCTAATTGTTGCCAAATTTGTACACATGTTATTCAAAATATCGTCGCTTAACAAGCCACATCACCTTTCTCAATTTTTTTGAAATTTCAAAGAGAAAGGAAATACTCAATTTTTCTCAACCAATAACGAAATTTTCTGAAATTTTTCATATCTAGTAGGAATATACGGTCTCATGTTACAACCGAATGTGAAAAAAATTCAGAAATATTCGTTTCTGGTTGCAGAAAATCGAGTATTTTCTTCCTCTTTGAAATTTCAAAAAATTGAGATTGGTGGTGTTGCTTGTTAAGCGACGATATGCACTTAACGATTCTGCAATAACAAAATAGTTTCAAAATTGTTCTGTAGAAAGCACCCTTTGTAATAACAACTGTATTAATATCATAAAAGCGTTAAATACTAAATGCCATAAAACATTTAAACCACTTAACGCACCTATTTAAGTTGACTTTAAATTTGGTCTAAATTTTTTATGGTTCTATTTTAGCATTAATGCGCACAAGGTATCTTTTCGTACTATGTCAATAATACTCTACAACTTAGCAATTCACTTTCTTCCAGTGGCGGCTCGTCCATTAGGGCTGCAGAGCTGCAGCATTCCCTAAAATTATTTTAAAAGTGTGTGTTTCCTTTTTTTTTCTAATCCTATTGGGTTATTTTTTCTCGTTGAGAAGTTCGACCAGTAACGAAAATAGAGGAAATGAAAAGCGAAAACGAAGAAAGAAGACATAAAATACATCAATAAGCAGGAAATACACAATTCGGAGCTGCTGGGGAAACAGCCCTAGCAAGCATCAAAATTCGCTCATTGCGCTACAGCAAGCAACAATATTTTCCCCAGTGAGTATGTCGGTGGCTTGAGCTGTATTCGATGCAGACCTTTGCCGCAAGGCCAACTGTGTGATGCTCCTTTTTTCTTCCTCCCACCCGAGGATGGCTTTCACTGTCTTGATTTATTTTTCTTCTGTTGTTTCTCGTTCGCCGTTATTTGGTTACAGTTTCACTCTCACGTTGCCCGACGGAAACACATCTGCTTTAATAATGATCCGTTTCCTTTTATTAGAAATCGCTCGTGGAAAAAAGATATGTCTATAATTTTCTAAAATACAATTCAGATAATTACAACTAAAAATTTTGGGGTATTTCGAAGTAAAACTGTTTTTTAAAAATTCTAATTTAAATACATTATCTTTCTTGAAGGTTTTTTTTTTTTTTTTTTTTTGGCAGAACTACTTGTTTCTGAGTTGACGAGCCGCCACTGCTTTTTCCCGCATCATACCATTTTCGAGATAGGAACGTCAACGAGTAGCGCATAGAGACCACATTATATCCAAACCCAACGAGAATAGCTACCTCATAAAATAATATCATATTATTAATACAAAAATCTGAATCTTTATTAAATTGTGTATCTGTTGTAGGAGAATTGAAATAATCCGGCTTATTGCAAAGAGCCTATTATCTCAATTCGCCTACGACATATCCACTGATGTTGCCTCATCAAATTGCTTTTTTCTCCCTATTCTTCTCACAGTTTTAAATTATGAACAACCAGATAACAATTCGCCTTCCTTTCAATAATGATCGTATGTTTCTATATTGCGGCGGTCTGGAAGGTATGATTGTGACCAATTAAACAAGTTTACAATTGCTTCAATTCCTGTGTTGACATTTTGCAGATTTTTGTTTACTTTATCGGTTGTTTTCAAAATACCGTTCCAAAACGAAATCCCAAAACTAGTTTGCAATGAATCAAAATGCTTTTCCAAACTTTCAGCTTATAATTAAATAATTTTTTTGTTCTAAATTAAAATAAAATCAATATAGTAAATTTTTAGGCACCTTGGGTCATTGGCGCCACTGGGATACTATCCAGTTAGCCCATTAGATAAGACGGCCTTCACTATACACAATTATTATGACTGTAGCTGTCGCAGTTCTGAAGTTAAGGAGGGTGGCGCAGGGCTTTAGTATAAAGAATTTTTTTTTATTTTAGTGTAAAGAAGTAGTAATTTAGTATATAGAAGGGCCCTTTATATAAAGAATAAAATGAAACATTTCAAAAACATATGATGAAATTAACAATAATCAGCGGGGTTTTTTTAAATCTTGACAGAAAAAAAAGGTGCCGAAGCGCGCATCTTGTCAACACTCAGCGCTCGAACACACAATCAATCACAAGCCGATGAGCACAATCACAACCAGTACGGACCAAACATTCATTTTACTTAGAAAGTTATATTTGAAACTTTGAAAATCCGTCGAAAAAAGGTGCCCTGACAATAATTATCGTAATGGATATGGAAATAATAGTAAAATATTAAGGCGATATAAAAATAAAATAAACACATATTCTTTTATTCTTCACTAGCATTTCGTTAATTTGATCTAGCTTTGCAGTAATGTGTATTCAATAAAATTATGCACTTGTAATGAACCGATAGCGTTAGAAAATGCGCGCGCAAACTGCATTTAATTTTTATATGATCTATCTTAGGCCAATCATTCATGAGCACTCCACGCCATACATATCCGTCCGCTCAGATCTCCCACTTCGTCTACTCCTCCCACTGTCTTCAAAACTCAAATCCCCGCCTTCTCCGATTACCTCGGTGAACATCTAGGCGTATACAGACAGTTTCGTACAATGCACAATTTCCTTTGTTTAGCATTCAGAAGGAAGCCTCGTACCCCG
>BGPR01000697.1:321232-394499 GCA_013235015.1 Araneus ventricosus
CTTCAAAACTCAAATCCCCGCCTTCTCCGATTATCCCGGTGAACATCTAGGCGTATACAGACAGTTTCGGTACAATGTACAGTTTCCTTTGTTTAGCATTCAGAAGGGAGCTACGCACCACCGAGCCCCTCACCCCCACATACATTAACTACTTCCGCCTTATCTCTGCAGTGGTGCCAGCAGCGTGCATTCCAAATGGCGTGGAGCGATGGAAATTCTGACGGGTTGCATATCTAACCTTCTGCTTCCCGCCACGCCAATTCTGACCGGTTTCCGCACTGACGATTGGTTTTGCCATGGAGTATGGAGTAGTCAGATTTGCTTGACGTGGAGTGCTTGTGAATGACCGGCCTTATAAATCTGGCATTCTCTTGAGAGTACAATGTTGCCTGAGACTTAAAAATTCAAGTTTGTTCAACACTATATGATCAAGAGTATCCGAACACTTTCGGATTTTCAGATTCTTTAGGATTTCTCCTGAAGGGCGAAGCCAACTGCCATAGAAATTCGGCCATGTAAAGAATAGACCTTAACTCACATTTTATAATGAAGATTTGGTCACGAGGGCATTTAGGAGACCGACAAGAAATTGATGATGAAGAAGAAAATCTGGGCTCACCCCGTTCCACAGAAAGCTGATAATGCTTTACAAATTTCAACAATGGTTTTGTTTAATAAGCTCTTTGTTTACATGCATTTTCGTAAAAATAGCAAGTACATTCTGGAAGATATAAAGGTTTACTTAAAAAATCCCAAATTTTCAAACATGTTTTTTGCTTATAACATGCAGAGTTTTCCACCAATTAATACGAAACTTACAGAATACTTGACAATGCGTTAGAGAAGCATTCTATTAAAAATTGAAGTTAATACTATGAATATTAGAGGAAATATGAGTATTTATAGTAAATAATTTTTTACTGCGCATCTGCGAGACAAAGCGTAGTTTTCTTTCACTACTTCAAAGACAGATATATAGTGCAACTTATATAAAGAATATAAGTTGCCCTGTGAAAGAGTACAGAGAGAGAGCTAGCGGCGATTCGCACGGCACAGTGAAACCGAGGGCAAACAAGTTGAGGGTAGTAACTTTGAGCTGGAGAGCTACCCGGTTGCTACTACAACTTGAGTTATAAATAGCCTACTGGGTCAAAGTGGTGGATTGGTTTTATCTACTGTCTAGTCCGCCCGAGTCAAGTCAGTGTTCACTTTACTGATCTTGTATGCGTTGTCCTATCGAAGACTGTCATTGTTACGTTGTGTCGAAGTGTTGATCGTGTTGAAATGTGTGTCGCGTGAATGCATTAATTCCACACGACATTGCTTCCATGGTCAAGAATCAAGAAGATAACCAATTTTGTTTCTACTAATTAAGGAGCTCTATTCATTCTTGAACAATTTAAATGTTTCTTTTAAGTTAGGATTAAATATTAGATTTGTTTCTGATTCATAACTGTTATTTTTCTTTCATTTTGTAATAAAAAATTTTTCAGAAAATTAAAAAGAGATGTTCGTATTGTACGAAATTTCGGATTCCTGAGGTTCGGATTACCTATGTTCCACTGTATTTTTTTCAGTTTGATTTGCAGTCAGAATGTTTAAAAGTTAATTTTTGCTGTAGTTAACTGAGACCTTTTCAGTAGAAATTCCGGTTCTTATAGCTGAGTTTTGTTTAATTGACTGAGACGATGAGTTTAGGGATTTTTAGCATTAAAGACCGTTATCCCCTTATTTTGTATAGCTACTCATTCCGAATTCTAATATCACCCCTTATTTTGTATAGCTACTCATTCCGAATTCTAATCACCCCTTATTTTGTATAGCTACTCATTCCGAATTCTAATATCACCCCTTATTTTGTATAGCTACTCATTCCGAATTCTAATATCAAACAGCAGTTATCGTTTCAACTTTTCAATCCCTTAATTCAAAATCTGTACATTTCATTCCACTTTTTGTTCCACTCCGATAACGAGCATGTGTTCAATTCATACGATCATTGTGCTTTTTATTCGATTGATTGATTGATTGATTGAGATGTGATGAGATGGGATTTTTCACAGAGAAAGAGTACTACTCTACTTCTCTGTAAGAGTACTTCTCTACTTCTCTGTGGGATTTTTAGCTTTTATTCGAGTTTCACTTGCAGCGGAATCGGACACAAAACAAACAATGCCAAATAAAGAAGAGCGACTTTCCTTGAAATTAAATTTTAAATATCAAATTTCACAAAACAAAAATTTCACATTTTTGCTTGCTTTGAAATGGATAAATAATTATCTTTTACCGCATGCATAGCTTTTTAATCCATTCATATTGCATGGGTACCTTAAGTACTTTCATAGCTAACTAAGCTCCAGTGAGACATTTATAGAAAATAAATGAGGTAGTCATGTTTAAACGAGCGAAAGCTTTGAAAGTCTGAATGATTACAAATCCACCGAGGTCTTTCTCTTGTTATACGTTTCTACTATTTATAATTATTTACGCAATTCTTTTGTTTTTGTGTTAAACAACTAAACGCCGCTGGTGAAGTCATGTGACCACGTGACGAGCGGAACAGGTTTCCTTTTCGTTTGTTGTTGCACGAGTTCGGAGAGCTGAAAAGCAAAACAAAGAGTGTGTATAGATTTGCTTCTGACGTTCGTCTACTATAAAGTAAACAATTAACCAATTCATGAGGATGCGCTTAGTCGCCGCGGCTTTTGGATACTCTCATTTACCTTCGAAGTATCTCAGACTCATGAGTATTCCTGTGATTTAATGGAATTATTCCAAAAATCCTTCTTGAAATACGGAATGCCCTGTGCGTCAAGTTAGATCTTGTGTGGTTACTTTTCATTTTATATGAAAATTATTTTGGAGTACAGTGTGTGGATGCTGTATACTTTTTCTCCTCTATTAAGATTATTTTATTTTTTCGATCGTGGAAATATTCCAATAATTATTCAGGTAAGTAAAATATCCTTGTAGTTACTTTTTTGTGCTTCATCATTCACACAAAACTGCTTTTAGCTGGCCACTTTATTCTTATCCAGTATATTAAATGTGTTTATGTTGGATGTGTGTTAAGAATTCAGTGTAAAATAATCTCTATTTCTTATTTATTTTTTACTTGCAGTCTCAATTTCATTTATCCTTTAAATTTTCAACTTTTATGTGGAATAAATGAAATTGTAAGTTGTTGAATCCACTAAAACAGCTTCATGAAAAATAACAAGTTTGTTCTCTTACTGAATAAATCCTAGTAATTTGACATGCGACTTTTTATCTTCTGGAAAATTAAAAATATCTCCAATTTTTTTTTAAAAACCCAGATTAATTTCTTTGAGATTATTAAGATATTTATAATAATTTTGAAATCAGAGTACTAGCTTCAATTATATTTATGCAGTTTATACAAATTCAAAATATGATTTTTTATTGAACTATATTTATTAATGCATTTGCTTCTTACTTACACATTACTCTCTTTAATACATTAACTTATCTATTTTTGTTACATTCTAATATCATAGAATAGATTTCAAGTGAAAATGATATTTATTATAAATATATCTTTTGAAACATTTTGATGTAAAATCTCAGATATGAAAAATAGTAATTTTTTTTAAAGTTTAAAATTTCAGATTTTTTGACAGAGTAGGTTTTAAAATATCTGCAGTTACTTCTTTTAATGTGCTATAAGGACATTTCTGTGTGTATTCTTGTAGAAAGAGGTTGTGTGCAAGACAATAAACAAGTATATACTTTATTATTTTCTATATCTTAGGGGAACTTACTATAGGGTGCTTAATTCTCTTTTTGAGGTATGATGCGAGTATAACATTAGTTTATATAACAACGTTTGTTAAGGAATGTTCAAAACTGCTTAATAATGTGTAATTTCTTGAAGTTTCTTACTTTGAAGATTTCCTACAGTTAAAATCAAGGCAGCAGTTACTTTTATTAATTTTCTGTCTTTTTACTCTACAGGAAGAAATAAGGTTAATGAAACAGAAAATCAATTTTTTTTATTACTAATTTCTTGACTAATTTGATTAGTAAAGTTTGGCTATTTAATTTGAGATATATTGTAACATTTCCAACATATTTTTATAAATTACCTCGGTTTGGAAAGAAAGTGAAATTATGGTTTGCAACCACAGTAAAGTTATGTTAGTTATGAGTATAATAAATCTTGCATTTTGATTCCAAGAAATTTTGTATGTTTATTATTTTGGTCAAATATGGTTCTTGAAAGTGGATTTTTATTTCAAAATCAAATGCTATGAATCTCTTTAGTTTGCATAATTTGAACTATAATACTTCTATTAATAAAAACAACTTGGGCTGATTGTAATGCGGAAAGTTACACTATGCATCATTGCACCCAACTAAATGGTCCTCAATATAATCCTTATATATTTAAAACTAATTGATATATTTGAATTGAATTTTATTTTAATATTTTATATTATGTGTAATGAAACTTTTTTAAATGAAAGTTTTTTAATTGTGTGGATCTTTTCCCATTGCCCTAAGATACTTAGAAACATACTTTATGTCATTTACTGGTAATGTGATTTCTTGTGGGTTTCTGTCTTATCAACTTGAGTTTTTATATAATATGTTCTTTCTGAACATATCCTGTAATTATTTCATCTATTGGCAGCTATTTCGGAGCAGCATTTTTTTTATTTTATGATCTTGCTCCAGAAAATCCAAATCTATCGGCAGTTAGTTGAATTGTGATCAACAAACCTCTAGCCCAGCGTTTCCCAACATATGGGCCGCGGCCCACTTCTGGCCTTGGATGGTGTATTAGTGGGCCGCGGAACACTAGTCAAGAGTCAAAGTCAGGGAAGTTTCGAGAGTCATCCGTTGTTTGTTTGCTTTATAAACAATATATTCTTAACCTTTTTACAGTAAGCTTTACTAATTGTTGATATATACGTGCATATAATATATAAATGTATTATATGTGTGTTCGTATTTTTTTACTTCTATATTTAGGTTAGCAACCAAAAAATTTGAGAACCACTGCTCTAGATCATACAATGTGGAGATTTGTCATTGTTGTATGTTCATTAATTATATAAATGACATAGTCCTTCGGATATGATATTCATTAATATTACATTTTTAAAAATTTCAAATCAAAAACTGTCAATATTTTCTCCTTCAAAAAAGCATTATCTTCCTGGTGGTGTTAGTATTTTTATTAGAGTGGTTAAACTGTTCCAATTATCATTTTTATTTTAATATAGCTATTATACTATGTTAGGTAATTACGTTATTATTTCATTATATTTGCTAATTAATCAGGAAGTTAAATAGGTGGAATATGTAATTGCATAACAAAATTCAGTATTCTTTGGAAAATATTCGAGCCTCAAATTCGGTATTTCCTGTTTCTAAAGTACTATTTAATCTCACTTCGATGTTGCAACTTCCTCTTTTCAAACGTGTAACGCATTAAGCTACTTGCACTGTTTTAGACATAATTCTTTACTCCTGGCCATGGCTTTATTATTTCAATAATCTTTGAAAAATCTTTATCATGGAGCTACTCTGCATCTAATTTGATTATGCCTTACTTCTGAAATAAACTGTTTTGGACTTAAACAACTGCATCTTCTTTGAATTTGTATAAACACAATATCAGTTAAAATGATCTTTCATAATATATTATGTGACATTCTTTCCAAATTCAACAAAATTTGCAGTATGCCTCTTTGTTCATTCCATTTCACATCATTCATTTTTTCAGTTCTCTTTTTGTTATCTGCTTACAAGAAAATAAAGTTTGTGAAAGAATATTTCAATTATGACTAATATGTGAAAAATATTGTAGTTAAATTCAATTAAATTTCTTCTTAATGAATCCTAGTTTAACTCCTGCATCAAAAGCCCGTCCGGTTATCATATACATTGCTGCATGCAACATTAATGATGCACATTAAAATGATAATTTAAATAAAAGCATGCAGAAATAAACTTTCACAACATCTTTATGATATGAATTGGAAACATAGGCTTTACACAATTACACTAATTAAAAGTATGTTCCTTAAAATTGTACTGCATCTTTTCCCCTGTTCTAAAAGGGAGTATCACTTTCTAATGAAAAAGAAAAATTAATGCTTCTGCATAACAGTGACTTAAAGTATTATAAAACATGTGTAATTTATATTTTGAAAGTTCTCATGGTTTCATCTGTAGGAAATTAATTTCATCATTGCATCATTTACTATTTTTACTGTTAATATTACGTACATATTAAACTTATTATATGAAAATTTACTTAACTGTTTAGAATTTTACATACTAGATCCCATCTAAATGATAAAAATAAGATTATTTATACTACTGTATATACTTGCAAAAAATTTTATGGATTTCATTTTGTTTTCTTTATAGTTCCTAGTCTTGACAGTTTAAAGTTTTCTTTTTTAAAATTGCTAATATATGTCTCCTCAAAAAATAGTGCATACCTGAATGACTGTGGCAGAGCTTTCTCTGCTGTTTTTTAAAGACGGGCTGTTTTGCGTATTTATTCATTCCTTTCTCTCCTTTTTTTTACAACAATGAAGCGTTTACTTGTAAAAAATCTTTAAAATATAATTTTCTATATAATAGTGTTATTTATCTTTATAATATTATTTTTAAATATAAGCTCAAATTTCAAAACAAGACCTTTTTCACTGTTATAAATGATTTTGCAAAGCTATCCTTAAAAGAAAGCATTTCTTATCCCCTTAACTGGCATAGGCATATATGAAATGTTTTCATTGTTGTAGTCATTAAAAGGCTGAATAAAGAGCTATTTCTTATTTACTATTCATTATTCAACATATTAATGAGAGTGGCGGAATATACATACATATCGTATAAAAGTTTCAAGTCAAAAGAGAACAGAAAATCCCTGCATTTTCTCAGATAAAAGATTACAAATAGACACGTGATCAAAGTGAAGGGAATATTAGCTATTTTTAGTATATTACGTAAGTGTTTTAGGGAAAAGTCTGGCTCCAAATTCAAGATTTTTGTGTGCACATGGAAGCGATTAAAATATTCTTTTAGTAATAAATATGCCAAAAGAGAGATTTAATATACCTTCAGCGCAGGAAATAAAACGAAACTGGAGTTTAAGAAAAGTGTTTTTGGAATGCATTAATATTGTACTAAGATTTTAAAATATATAATATTGGAATTTAAAGTAAAATTAAGTGAGATTATTACATATTATACACTTTTCTTACGGAGTCTGCACATTAAGTGCCACAGGCATATATATACAACTTTGCAAAATGCATTCCTTTGTTATTTGTATAATTACCATCCTACTCTGAAATGCAATAAACTGGCGTTGTCAAGGGGTTCACCTGGGACATGCCCTTGTCTTAGAATAGGGGAGAAACATGTTAATGTAAGGGTCACGGCTGGATTTACACATTTATACGCCCTAGGCATATTCTACGCCTCCTCTTAAAAAAGTTAATAAATTTAATACACAATAGTCTATTTTTATATTAATACAATCTTTATAATCTTCGAAACACATTTAATTTTTTTATTCAAAATTACACTACTTATGAAGAAACATTAACACCTGCACAAATACTCCATGGAATTTTTTGAAATCTTCTGAAATACCTACTAGAACTTCTTTGTTCATGCTTTTGTCCGCGAATGGGCTTGAAATGTCGTTGAAGTGTACAGATCTTATTAAACTGATTTCTTTGCAAAGAAACAAAGGGTCCACAGTAGACAAATGTATTGCTCAGTATATTTAATGTACCTAACGAATGTGAATTTGAAACATCATTTTATACAGCCTTCTCAAAATAATGCTGAAAATTTTGTAAATATTTGGTTATTTCTTCTGTAAATGCACCCTCCTGACAGCTTTGTCGTAGGTCATGGCTTGGGTTGGCCCTATGGGAAATCTGGCCCTGGTAAGGGTGATAATAAAGATGGATCGTATAGGATTGATTAGGTGGCACTGGGGAGCAAAACGTAAAGATTTCATGAACCTTTAAGGGTTAAAAGTTTTTTAATATTTAGCTATAAAACAAACACCTAAAAACATTAATATAAAGTATTGATGTGGTGTTTGTATCAAATCTCTCAAATGTCATTTTTTTCTAATGACAGAAGTTTTTTCAGAGCTGAAATAAATTTAGAATAACTTCATTTATGTAACATTTTTCTTTAGTGCTTATGGAATTGCAGTTTTTGAATTTGCATAAAAATAATAGCTCTTAGTAAAATATATCAAGTATTATTCGATAAGAATATAATTAGGAAAGTTAAATAAATTTGATTATATGATGTCATTTATGCTGTTTTAAATCATTTTACATCTTTATTCTTGAAACTAAAGATCACCCAAATAATTTCCAATGATTTATAGCCAGAAATTTAAGGAATTGTTCTGTTGTCCTACTTAACTTTTTGTCCCAGAGAATGTTAAAAAGAGAAAGTTCTCAGTCCAGTCCAAATTTTGTTCTAAGCCAGTACTTTCTCATCCAAGATAATCCCTGCATATATCTTTTCTTGGCTACATCTCTTTTTAAACATGCGTTGAAGTATTCATGAATAATTTATGAAGTTAACAACTAATATAAGTTCTAAATTTCAAAATGTCCTTTAAATTTTATAAACAAGAATTTTCTCTCATCATGCAATTTATTTTGGATATAAAATATTCATCTAGGAATAGCAAAACATGGGAGATAGTTAATGGCAGTCATGTGGTTACTTTAGCTGCCATGACACCTTCAAAATCACACTTATTTTTTTTAAAAATCAACTAGATTTTTTGGTAGATTCCTTATAGGAAGACTGCCTGTTGTGCTTCGCATACCATGAATTCAGAAAAATTGCCGTCTAGTGGCATAGTTTCTTCTGTCAATATCCCTAGAACCAAATTCAAAGGTTTACATATGTATAGGTATATCATTGCTTTTTCTGAATTTCTTTAACATCTGATATAAACATGAGACTAGATGTGAAAAAAAATTCAGAAATATTCGTTATTGGTTGCGAAAAATTAAGTGTTTCTTCCTCTTTGAAATTTTAAAAAATTGAGATAGGTGGTGTTGCTTGTTAAGCGACAATATACAGTGTGTCCTCTCTAATGATGACCCAATAGCTAATTTATAAACTGTTAGGGGTAGGTATATACTTCCAGTTGGACAAATGCTTTAAATGACAACTAATTATATTTTAAGCTGTTTGTGTCAATAAATGTACTGCTGAAAAAATTACAAAATTTTAATTCTTATACAGTCCCCAGGTCCTGTTAGTCATAATTAGTAATATATTCTTGACACACTAACATGTTAAACAAAAAAAGTTCCACTCTTCTGTGACTAAAACTAATTGAGTTATATAAAGCTTTGAGTTTTACAATTTTAAGCCAATCAACAACTGCCTTGAGCAAGCACTGCCTGCTGACTGGAGGATTTTCCTTGAGGCAGCCATTGAAAAACCATTAAAAATTGTGATATTCAAAACATCATAACTTGATCAGTTTTAGTCACAGAAATGTGGAACTTTTTTTTGTTTTAAATGTTTGTGTGTCAAGAATATTTTACAAATATGATTATTAGGACCAAGTGACTATAAAAATTTAGACTTCATAAATTTTTCAGTATTACATTTATGGACTCAAGCAACATAAAATATAATTTTTTGCGTAATTTATAAGGCATTTGTCCAGCTGGAAATATATGCTTATCTCTAACAGTTTTGAAATTAGCTGGTGGGCCAAGATTAAAGTGAACACCCTGCCTATGTATAATGCTTTGCACATGTTATCTTGTGAACTAGATAACTAGAGAATTTTGATTGGATCTGAACCAGCAAGGAATATGTTGAAGGGAGGGTGAAAATCTCACCCGAGTTTTTAGATGGGCCATCGAACTCAAAAGAATCATTTTAAAAAATTTTAATTCCCCCATAACTTTCTAATTATTGAACAAGAAAGATGATTCAAATAAATTAAGGTTTAATATTTCATGATTTTGAAATAAAAATATTTTTAAGTAGAATAATTATTACATACATTGTGTTTTTTGATGATATTAATTTAATCCCTCTGTTCATTGATTGTTATTTTGAGATGTGTGATATAGAAGGATATCTCCTAATTTTGTCTCACAAGCTTAGGTTAAAAAACAGCAGCTTGTTTTATTATTATTATTTTCTATTCAAGTTTTCTTTTTTTCAATTTTCATCGTTTGTTTAAAATATGTTTCTATGAAAACAGTTTTATCTTTGATGGTTGTGAGTGTAATTTTCCTTTATGCAAATACTTTAATCATTTTTTTTTTTTATAATTTATTTCCTTTTGCCGTTTCTCATTTTATATTTGTTGTAGGATCATCTTATGCTTCAACATATGCCTTAACTAAACTTAGTCAAAAAAATATTTTTATATATGAAATACATTTTTACAGAAAATGTCAACATAGTTTCTTTTATTGCAGTGAAAGAAAAACCATGTCATCTTGCTCGATAACAAGTAAACTTATGTTGGAAATTCAAGGTATTCCTTTTTAGCTCCACGCGATTAATTTGAATTTAAATATCTAGTTTGAATGGTAAACATTTTTACATGATATATTTATTAGCAAAATTATGATTAAAGTAGGGGATGGGAAAGGATAACTATATATTTTTTTAGTTACTTTACAAAATTTTTTCCTGGACCTTTAACTTTTTAAATAAGCATCTGAAAACTGTTTTTAATCATTAACATGTAGATTTATATTCTGCAGCCAAACACAAGTAAATAGTTAAATTGTTTCGCGTTATTTGAAAACATTTTAAATCATCATGGAAAAAATGTTGTATAAAAATATATAAATAAAATATTTTATGGTCCTTTGAATTTTATTTTTGTTCACCTGAATCTATAAAAAAGAGATTCTCATAAAGTATTTACATTTTGTGTAAGAGTAGGCAATTACCTTTTGAATGGATCCTTTTAATATTTAGTTTTGCTTAATGAATAACTTAAAGTGATCAATATAGACAAAGTTATTTGTTTAATCCAGTATTTCTATATATTTACTCCTTGAAAAACATTATATACATTGCACTTTTTCTGCTGATGTACATGGGTGGACAGATGTTTTGATAAACTGTGTCAATTGTAAAATCGAATTCAGCAGCTTGTAGGAGTTGCATAGAAGTGTGATGCAATGTGAATCCAAGTAGTAACGTAAGTTTTTGATTATACTGCTTGTGTGGGTCTCATTGATGGTCTGGAAATATTTGCAGACATTAGGAGCGTTCAGCCAGTGAGTGTTGTACATTTGAATTAGTCAGACAAACATTGTACTATGGAAGGTAAAGTCATGTCATGCAAATATCATTTATGTGATTTTATGGTATGCTGGGTGTATTACAGAAATAAAATAACATAAGGGTTTTTATTTGTGTCAAGAAATGTTGAAGCCTGATTTTTTCTATTATGACTATTTGTTCCAAGAACTAACCAAATTCATGTATATGTTATAAAAATCAAACTGGAAGTCAAGTTAAGCATGTGAAAGACTTACTAGAAGTATTTAGTTAACAGTTGCATAATGACTTAAGGTGACAAAAATGACTTTACAGCCTTTGTTTTGTATGAGAGACTAGAATTCTGTGAGAAATGTTTTCAAAATGGTTTTTGTTGTTAGTTCTGTCTTCTAAATTTTCAGTAGTAGTTTTAAATTTAATTACACAACTTCATCTATGATTTTCAATTATAGTTACTACATTTCTCATTTTGGGCCCTGATTCCTATGAGGAAAATCTTAATCTTTTCTTCTTTTACAAGATTTCGGATGAAAATGTTTAATTGATCTTTTTACCCTCTTAAAAATTTTACTATCTCCTCCCTAGTTCTTTTCCTTCCAATTCGTTGAAAACATTTAATCTCCCATTTTGCTGTTATTTCCTTTTTTAAGGATTTATGAGTGTGTATTCTTTTAATGTTACATTGTCTGTTGCAGAAAATTCATGGTGGTAAACTGTGGAATCTGGTTAGGTGTTTTCATGTTCTTGACAGTTTTCCTGTCAGAGATTTTCGTCAGCAGATGCTTGCAATGGTAGAGTTTGCTTAATCCGGTTATAGGAGAACTGTTTAGTATAATGAAATTATATATAAAAAAAGAAATGCTCATACAGATTTACATCTATACAGGGTGTCCCAAAAAAGTGGAACAAGCATTTATTTCCTTAAATATTGATCCTAGAGATATACTTCCAATTACAAAGTTTCATCAAATAAGTTAAGAATTTGTATGAAAATACTTTGGCTTCTAAGGGGATTGATAGTAAAAAGTTTTTAAAATTAAATTCTTTTACGGTCCCCGTGGTGCAAAAATGTCAATTAGTAAAATGTTTGTCTTACATTCATCTATTCACATACAAAGTTGCATGCTTCTATCTGCAAAACTTACAAAGATATAGGGAGACAAATTTATTTACTTAGACCACTTTTACATACATCTCACTGCTGTTTGATCCAGTATTTCGATGTACATTTTAGGGATAATATACATATTTCAATAAGTTATTAAAAGGGTGGATTCAGAAATAACAATGCATTTGTTAACTCTTGTTAAATCTAAAAAAACAGTCAAATAATACATTAATTGCAGTATTTACAGAAATTGTTCATCTTGTGAACCTTCAGAAAATATCCACGGTGATATATCAACAGTGATGGCTCATATGCTCAGAAATAAGCATTGCTATAAAAATAGTACTAGAATACGATTGAAATACAATATTTCAAAAAGGCCTTTATCTTCAAATAGTCCAAACTTGTTGTAATTATCTTAATTGCATTTTAGAAAGTTTGCAGTCCTTTTTTCTTATAGCAAGTGACTTTTAACAACAGAAAATGAGCCAAGTAACCAGTCAAGTTCCTGTTGAGGTAACATGAAAGTGAGTGCCAAACCTAAAAACAGCCAATGAAAGAAAAATCGAAGAAAAACAATCAAGAGCGTGGAGGCGAACCTTGAGTGAGATTGAAGGGGAAAAAAGAACATTAGTTGGCTTAGCACTAAGCAGGGAGCATCTGAAAATCCAGTTCTGACAAAGTTCAAAGACAGAAGGGATAACTGTTCACCTTCGCCCATTATGACATTATTGTATGCAATAAGCGAATTTTGATGCTTTCTAGAACTATTTGGTGTGCAGCCCCATCCTATGGCTGTCTTATTTTTCATTCATTTTCTAGTCTTGTTTTCTCGTTCTTATCTTTTTTTGTTGATAATCAAATTCTGAGTGGAGAAGTCAGCAAATAAGAATTAAAAACAAAATACGAATTTTTAAAATAATTTTAGTGAGTTCTGCAACCCAAAAGAACAAGTCGCCACTACCTTTAGGTAAAACTTAATAATACGCTCAACGCTGAGATCAAATAATTTAATATTCTTGTCTGATATTAGGCTATTTTCCTGTTTCATGTTAAATTTTATTTTCTCAATTTGTCCTTCCATTCTCTATCAAGTCGAGTCGATAGTTGCAACTTTCTATCAATGAAACTGAGTAACAATATGCTTCATTGGCAATTTTTTTTCAATTCATGATGATTGGATGACGTACTACTAAATAAATATTTGCATTTGCAGTTTTTCTGTGTTGAATAAATTTTCATTTCTGCAATAAAAATCTCCATATAAATTTGTGAGAAGCCCCTTTAATATTAATATATCTCTACAAGTTTTGCAGAGAGAATCATTAAACTTAGTTTATACATAGATGAGGGTAAGAGGAACATTTTACTGTTTGATGCTTTTGCTCTATGGGGAACATATAAAAATTTAATTTTCTTAAGTTTTTAATTTCAACTTCCACAGAAGCCAAAGTGCTTTCACACAAATTCCTACCTTATTTGAACTTTGTAATTGAAGTATATATCTAGGATCAATATTTAAGTAAATAAATGCTTTTTCCACTTTTTGGGGACACCCTGTATATGGAAATCTGGGGGTTCAATATCATGAGCATTTCAAGCTGCAAGGTTTCAACTCTATCTGTATTTTTTTAAGATATGTCCCCTTAATTATTTACTATTAACAGGCACTTAAATATCTCTTGAATTTCAGATATGGATCTTTTCAATATCCCGAGACTACCACTTTTGGGCGATTTTACACCGGAAATGGGTGACAGGCAGTGAGTAAGATGAGCGCATTTCCCAAGAGTTCTTAGTTAGGTCACTGTAAGTGAAATGTAAACATCTCTCCTTCAATGATGATGAAGCTTTTTGAGATATATGCTCGCCCCTTGGCTGCTTTATCTCAAATTATCATTAGTTCAAATTCTGAGATCGCAAAACTTAGAAAAATTGAAAAAGTCGAAAAATTAAAAAGCATGGTCTGAATCAAATATTATCGTGGATATGGCATAAAAATTTTTGAATAGCGAAAATCTTCTTTTTCGAATGTACAGAAAAATAAAAAATCCATGGAAAAGAAAGTGAGAGGCAGCCCATCTCCGCTTGAAAAATGTTTCTTTGATATTCAAAACATTGAAATTGAAAAAGCAAATGCTCCAGAGTTTCTTCAGCTGTGCATAATGACGTAGATGCGAGTTGGAATCTGAAAAGTTTATCTCTGGTTGGATATGTTTTAGTACAGAACCGAGAAATAAGGACATCATTCTTGAGACTAGAAGGAAATATTCGGAATTGTGGCCGGTTTTCATTTAAAAAATAAAATTCATGATCGTATTTTGAATTTTTCCATTCATTTTCGGCTTTTTCTTGAATTGAATTTTTCATAAAATGTAATAAATCTTCATGCAATATCCATTGAGAGATCAGGGAGCTTGGTGCTTTACGAGCCAAAGAATCCACATATTCATTTTCTGTTATGCATGCATTTCCAGGGGTCCAAACAAACTCGATGGATTGAATGTTTCCAATAATTTTGTAAATTTCATGACTGAGGAATTTGATTATACTTTTGGAGTGAGTATTACAACATTGCAATGCTTTTAATACTGAGAGGCTTTCACTTAGTGAAACATATCGTTGATGAGGTTATTGATAGCAATAAGTATTGAGATAGCTCCGCTAGTAAAAATGCTATTATAATTAGAAACATATGCAGCCCCCCTCAATTTTTCACTTTTCCCCTATTTTGGTGAAAATAAATCCGCCTGGCTCATGCACAAAAGTGCGGAGGGTTTCGGAATCCAAGAACATACTGTATCTGGTACAAAATTTATTTAATTGAATGCTACTATATTTACAAATTGATGCTAATAAATTCTGACATTTTTCTGGAATGATAGCTTTTTTTTTTTTTCTTCTTTTTTTCCAGTGTAGAGCTTTTATTTAGATTCTAAAAGTATTTAAAGATTTTTTTTCATAGATAATTATGCATTGTGACTTATATAATTTACACCTCTCTGCGCAGCTAAATAAAATAAGCTTTTGAATCGCATGAATCTCTAAATGTAGGATGTAAACATTGGGTCATATTGTGAGATGTTATTTCTTTACTTTATCAAAGTATTTTTCTTTTGGCATTTTGATTGACATAAAATTAAAAATTATGATATTTAAAAAATAAAAATTTTCTTAACTTTAATTTTTAGTGATATGTATGCTGAAAAGTTGAATATTCCCTAAAATTTGCCATGTGTCTAATATTTTTCCTACTGAAGAAAAAATTTGAATTATTGCATGTTGTTAGAATTGTATTTTATTTATTAATTGACAGAAATAGAATGGGAATACAAAAGCACTTTTTTAATAAAGCAGACACCCACTGTGAACATTCAGTGTTAATTATCTGAAAAGCTTACTGTCAGGGAGTTCATTTTGAATATTGAGTAAATGCAGCTTTCTCCAGCATTTTATCTTGTAGCATTGACTGTGTTGTATGCACTTCAAGTGGTATTTCTTGTGACTTTCAGTTTTTTTTTTTTTTTTTTTAAATTTATTCCTTTCAGCAATTTTTTCCTTATGTTTATAGCTTGCATCTCGTGTATCCCTGTGCTCAAGAATGTTTCAGAGCTATATTTTATTACAAAAGATATTATACTTTATTATTATAACTGTTTCATTTTTTAAATACAAAAATAATAAAACAAATCTAACCTAAGTTGCATCTTTACATGAACTACTGATGTGTAGAATAGCCTTAACTTAAAAAACAGAAAGTGTTTAATTTTACATTTCTGGTATATTAAACATTTGGAACAACAGATATTCCGTTGAAAAAATCTGTTGGTCCAAATTTAGTGTGCATGCTGTTTAAGTGATGGCATTTTATTTTGAAATGAAAAAAATATGGACTCTGAATTTTGCAACAGAGAAAATAATGTGTATTCTTATACTAAAGAAAAATTGTGTGATAGGTCATGAAAATGTATTTTGTCCATTTGTCAGGATCATTGACCATAGATTTTTGCATCTTTCAGTACTCTGGAAGGTATAAAAACTGATGGTTGCAGCACTAAATGAACAAAAGAAACAAAATGCTAATCATAAGTCAGTAAAATCTTTTCCGTGAATTTTGATTATTGTAAATTAATATTCTCTGCTTATAAGGGATATCATTAAGTCAAAAGCTACAAACATATGCATTGATTTAATTCAGACAAAAGTATACTTTACCCATCCATACCATATTCTTAACTCATTTATTTCATCTAGGAACAGTATAGACTTAAATGTTTGGCATGATTTGCCTAATGATGTTTCTTCGATTTATTTTCCAGAGTGCATTGATGAGTTGAAGAGACATTTTTCTGTGGAAAAGACTCCTATCAATGATGACTGCACAGCTCTTCATCGTTTAGAAGAAAAAACAGAAACAATTTTACAGCTTGGATTGAAAGGTAAATTGAAGTCTTTAATATAAATGTGTTTTCTTGATTTCTAGTTGCAAAAACTTTTGCTGTATACTTTTTCAAAATTTATGTATCGAAGTATTGCTTAAAAATAATCCAATTTACTATAACTGCATTTGGACTGATTTTGTGGAATTCGTGCTTGTTGTATGCAAATGATGTCTTCATCTGAAAAAAGTTTTAGCTTTTGTATTGGTTCATAAGCCAGCCAGAGAAATTTCTTGGTTTCTAAATCTTAATGGAAGTTTGGTGACATTTTTAATTTTTGTATCACTTGAGGTCTAAATTGGGCACATTCGTGCTGTAAACTGTATGACACTTCATAGAAACTAAATCAATTTTTTATTGATTTGTATGTATGTCTTATAAAATGAACAATTGAGTTCAGGTTTAATTGATATTTTAAGTAAAGTAAAATTGTTAAGTGGGCGAATATCTGTAATGCCTGAATTATTTTCATTAATTATAGAAAGCACTTCAAATAACATCCTCTCAATTAAAATGTAAAAAGATCAATATCCCCCAATATAATTAATAGTCATTTTTCCGAAATTTATACACAACCTATTTTACAATGTTGCTTTTATTTATGACAATGCGAATTTTGAATTTTGTTTTCATATTTTAGTGTGTAGACAACACTTTAAAAAACTTTTTGTTGTGCAAACTTTTAGAGGACGAATTTTTTCTTTCAAATGGTGCCTTTCGTATGAATGCTAGATAAATGAATGATGCCAAAATAATCTTGGTGGTTTGTTTGTCCTTTTTTTTCTTGTAATCAGTTTTTTCAGTCAGTAGTTATGATAATGTCTTTGCAGAGTAGATTAATATAAACTTAATGATTAAGAGTATTATTTTTTTTGCATTTAGCAATGCTTTAAATTTTGAAAGATTTCAATTCTTGAAAATTATTAATTACTAATTCTGCTTGTCAAAATTGTCTTTGTTATTAAATTTTGATAAAGAGTAATATTTTTATATTTTTGATCATTTTTTTGTCACATTGAATTAATATTGAGCATTTCCTGCCAAAAATTTTTACTGAGAGGAACTTTACAAACTCTTTGCTGAACCAGTATTTGATGGACATTGCACTAAATACCTGAAAATAAGTTTTTATTGTTCCTCTTATTTTCAATATTTTCATTGATGAAAAATTTAATGATCTTAAACAAAAACAATGCCATTTCCATAGCTGCTTCCTTCTGTTTTAGTTAATTTAAAAAAACAACCCTAATCTTTGATGATAAACTTTTATTCATTTTTTAAAATTTTGCTTACAAATGCACCATTTTTATTGATCTGTCCATAATCTTGGATTAATGTTCTTTTTCCCTTGCATACATATTAATATTGTAAAACATTGTTAATCCAATGTATTTAAGGAATGAATAATATTATTTCTATGTTTATTTTACAGAAAAACCTGGCGTTTTTGGTGTAAAAAGGACTTACTGGGATTATATCTGTGCTTGTTTCAGTGTTTCAAAAAGATTCCATGAAGGTATAAAGTTTGTGAAGTCTAATTCTGAGGTAAGAAGTTATTTAACTATTAATCTAGTTATATATAATTTAGTTATATAATTAACTGCTCAGGTGTTTGATCGTTTTCATAATTTGTGTTTCAAAGCAGTATGATATTGGAAAATATTAATTGTTTATTTTTTAGTTGAAGTCCTCTGTGGGGAGAGGCCGAGCTTTAATTAGATTCTGCTTGGTTCACAAATGTCTTGCTGACACTTTGCAAACATGTTTTATTATTGAAAAAACCACAAGGTAATATTTTTAATAAATATGCGATTTATTAAAAAAAAACTAGTATTATTATACCCACTTTTGTTAATGATAAATGAAACAATCTTTTGTAACCTAAAGAACTTTTACTATCTCAGAATTCATATGCAGGTTTTACTGCTGTGTTAGTTATATTGTGAAATAGATATCTTGACTAATTAGATTTTAATTAATGTTTCTATTATTCATTTTTATGTATAGGAAACAATTCAGGCGATTTTAAAATTGTGGAAAGAAATAGATAACAAAAAAATTTCGCATGCTTGTTTAGTGCAAACTACAGACAAAGTTATTCATAATCTGTTTACTGATTGTTTTTTCTTTTTTTCTTGTAATATTTATAAGTTAGAGAAATTTGTTGCCTTGAAATGTCTTATTGTTTAATTAAAAGTTGCATTTTTGTTTTTATCAGATAGTTTGTAAAATTTATCAAATAGCCGTCAAAGTCTGATTTTCAAGACTGCAGTAATAATTCATAAAGCACTTTGCTGGAGAGACCAAAATGTTCATAAATTAATTTTTTAGCTAATATATAAAGATTCTTATTTAGTTATCTTAATTAAAATTTGGATTTTATTAATTGATAATTTTCTGTTCTGTACCAAAGATAAGTCTGTGGAGAGTAAAACTGCACATATAATTTTAATTATATCTCATTTCTTGTTAACTAATTAGATTTTAATTAACATTTCTATTTTTCATTTTTATTTATGGGAAGCAAATCAGGCAATTTTAAAATTATGAAAAGAAATAGATAATAAAAGTATTTCACATGCTTTGTATAGTGCAAACTACAGACGAAATTATCTATCATTTGTTTAGTGATTGTTTTTCTTATGTTCTTTCTGTGAAGTAAAATTTTCGCAAAGTTATAAATTAGTTTAAAATGTCTATATGATCTCTTTAATTAACAATATATTAATTTTTAACTATTAATAAGTTTATCTGAAGTTGGTATATATACAAATTTCCATTCATTTAATCAGAAAATGAATATAAAATTGTTATTGAAAGTGATATTTCCTTTTGGTGAGCTTTTGAGTCCAATGGAAAAAGCTTTTATATATGAGATTTTTACTTGTCTGAGCTGAGTCATTCCTGCAGCTGAAATTGTAGGATATTTGTTAAAGTTGTCTTAAACCTTTTAAATTATACTGTTTTAATATGGTATCCCTACAAAGAACTCCCTGAATTTAAAATTAAATAACTTGGCAACAGATATAGATAGAAGAAAGAAACTAATTGTATATTTATTTTGAAAACTTTAAAAAATCTGTTGCGGAAGTTTCAGAATTAGTTTCAAATGTTGCCAGCAGGTAGTGCTGTACACTGTAGTTGTCATGCGAAGTCTGAGAAAAAAGGCTATTAACGGTCCTTTGCAAGCAATCGTTGCAGTCACATCGCAGTTTATTCAAAGTGTGCACTTTTTGCAACACAGAGATGGCACATACCAAGAATGAAATTTTCAGTCACCTCCTGCATTGTGTTCATGGAAATGGTGGCTATAAATGTTAACTAAATTTGAAACCTCCAGAATAGAGTCATTTCTTTGAACTATTCCACATTTACTGAAACAGTCTTGGATTGGCCTCCATACTCGCCCCCTGCGACTACTTCTTGTGCAGCTCATGGAAGTACACTGTTTCCTGAAACAATCCTGTCACACTGCATGAGCTTGAAAAGTTGAATTTGTTAGGGCATATGTCTGCTTTTCCATTGACACATGAGAGAGGGCGTTGTCATCATAGTTTAAGAAATCAAGTAAATAGTGATGGTTTTGTATGCTCAAGCTCTTATCTTGTTCTTTTTGCTTTTTATTAAAATAACTATTGTAGCATAAATACAAATATACATGCAAATATATTGCAAAATTTTAGTGCATTTAAACATTTTACTATGTTTTTTTCACAGAGACTTTTATTTTGAACAATGTCTTCCTCTTCAACCTAAGCTCTGGTCTGCTTTTATTTCATTTCTGTATGACCTAAATGAAATTCACTTTGTTTTGAATCCTCAAAGTACAGAGCTTGATGTGTCTTGGCCTTCTTTTGCTAGGTATTATATTAAGTTACATATTTGCTAAATACTGTATCATAATGTTTTTTAAAAGAAAATATTTTTTCATTCAGTTTCATACAAAATCACATGATTGAATTGTTTTCATGTAAACACAAAAAGAAACTTCCCTATAAAATTTCATTCAAGAATTTTTCATTCAAATTTAACTTAAGACTTTTTAATCACAAGTTGTTTTTGAAATAAATGAATATAAATATGTAAGATGTGGAATAATCTAGTCTTTCAAGTGAAATTTCAGCAGAAAAAATTTAATTTAAATTAGCAATTTAATAATTTAATTTATATTGGGGCTGCGTTTCCTAGTGGTTAGGACTCTGCTTCATGGCCGGAAGCTTCTAGTTCAAAACCTGATTCCACTGAAGATCCGACATGTGTGTGGGCCTATTGCACATTAAATCAAACATCAGGGGTCAAACGTCCTCCTTCTGGTGTGGTACAGAAGAATGGAGAGGGGGTGCCAGCTCGGGTGTCATCCTCGTCAAAATTATGAGGTCCACCCCAAAATAGCTCTTATGTTGCTTCAGAAATGGGGGGTTAATGTAACTAAAATAATAATTTATATTACTTTTCTGTATTTTTAGAATTGTTGAAAAATTGATCAATTAATAAGAAACTAAATTATTAAGCACAAATTAAACCACTTGGACCTGCTACTTGAAAAGTTTTAATGAAATCTCTTTGATATATTTTAAAAATTGTTTGGTGCTCTGATTTCAAATAATTGGAATAATTTGAATCCTTACATTCCAGCCTTGCTCATTTTTCTATACTTCATGTTTTTGAGGCACAATTTATTTAGTTTTTTCATAATGCTTAATCCAGCCTTTTTCTTGTTTTAAAAATATTCAAATAACGACTCTGAGTTGAAATCTTTTAGTATATTTATATAAAAATATTTATATGTGTAATATTAGAGCAATGAATGGAGTTAACTGAATACTTGTTTGTATGATTTAATTGTCACATTTAATTTAATTTTTGCTTAAAGAATATTGCATAGATTCTATTTAATATAAAAATTTCTCAATATAAAGAAATGCTTGATATCTTTTAAACTTTAGCTGGTAAAAATTCAGCTAGGAGAAAAGCCAGGTGAATTGATTCCTCTGAAATGGTTTGCATAAATATTGACAGTAACAGAAAAATCCTAGTAATATTTATTTATTCTTGTGCTGCAAAATAATTCAGATGAACTGTCTTTGGAGGGGAGATAAACAGCTCTTACCCTAGAAAGTTATCAAATATAACTCTCAGTGAGTTTTAATTATCGTGCAACTAACTGCTCTTAAAGAACATAATATGTTTAGCTTTTTTAAAGTAATGGATGCGATATATGCAGCCTTTTTTTGCCTTGAAACAATGTGAACTTTTTGCTGCTTTTTGTATGTTATTGTTGAGATATTGAAAAGAACCTTAAAATACTTAAAAAGTCTCTTGTATTGTTTCATGGTTTATTTGTTGAATTTAAACCTTTCCTAATAACACCTTGTTTTTCTCTAGAAAAATTTTTCTACCTCCTGGAAATCAAATTTTGCCTTCCGCGACTATGAGTTTTTCTGGTATTAATGACTTTTCCTCCGAGGTTTGTAGTGTCTTCCAAATAATTTTTGCATTTCATTATCTTTCAACTCATTGCATTTGTGAAACTTTTCACATTATTCATTTTTGAATTTGCAATTATAGCATTAGAAACTAAAATTTAATAGATTATAAGATGTTAATTTGGAAATTATGTGCTGTATCATTTTACTAACTTAATAAATTAACTTTTATATGTTATTGTAGCTTACTGTTGATGAGTTGTATACTGGTGATGTTTCAACTGAAGGAGAGAATTCTGAAAATATGGATGTATGTTTGCATTTAATTTAAAAACATTTAGGTGTATAGTTGAATGTACTCATTTCAATTTGCTTATTGTAAATCATGTCATGCCAATTATATATGTAAAAAAAACTTTAATATTTATCCTTCATTGCTCCAGTATTCAGCCATTTATGGAGGAATATACCTGAAGAACACTTGTAGCATAAAATAATTACAGTTAGTTGCATAATTATATATAGTTAATATATACATCATTTCTTAATTTGTTTTTTTAGAGAGTATGGTTGAGACAATTCTCTGTTAGTTTTTAGTATTTGTTTTAAGTCAAGCTTAATTACCCTTCAAATAAAATTTAAACCTTCTAAAATTACTTTTATTGTACCATCATGGAGATTTTCGCAAAATTTTGTTCCACAGAGGTTTTGATCTCAAATTTCATTGGTAGTTTTACTTAACATTTCTTGTTCATGCATAAATTAATAGGGAATTCCATTTTCATTGAGAGAATGAATTACCTGGATACACATTTCTTGTCCAGTAAATTTGGTTAAGTCCCTTTACTTTGGTTTGGCGATGTGTCTTGTTTGCGATTTGTTATATGGGGAATCCTTGAGTTTTGTTTATGAGACTTCTCTATAATTCTTTTTTTATCACAATGTTTAGTGTGTATGTCATATATGTCTAAAACTGGTTGACAGATTTTTCAAAAAATATTTTCATTACAATTATGCATTTTATCTGTACAAAAATTAAATGTACAAAAGAAAAGGTGTAAAATTTAAAAGATAAAATTACTATTTCATGTTCCAGATGAATTGACAGTTATTTATATCATATAGTCTTTTCATTAAGCTGAACCTTTGATAAGTAGCATTTCCTATTAATTTATATCTGCTTTTATTGTCCAGTTTGTTGTCCATTAATCTGTATATTGCATTCATGATTTTTCACATTGTCTATGTCTTATTAACTTACTAGCCACCTTCAGCAACCAGCTGGTTCTCTCATCATAATCATAGTATTGATTTAGTTATATCAAACAACGTTAAAATTCGGAACTTGTTTTGATTTTTAGTAAGCTAAAAGCATTAATTGCTTTAAAAAATACAAAGAAACAAATTTAAAAATACAAAAAAATGAGCACAGCAAACGTTTTGGTATTTAAACTAAATTTTAATGTATCCCTGGACAATAGTAAAAGGCAATCCAAGGCAATAGTAAATGGATATTTTTGCTGTGTGTTATGCTTTAATAGTATTAATCCCATGACTTGCAACATTTTGTTCTAATAACCTTTTTACTTTAAAAAATATTCTTAGAATGAGACAAAGCATCTTGTAGCTGCTAACTCAGAATTAGAAGCAGATGTCCTTTATTTACAGAAGAAGTGTAAAACTTTAGAACAAGAAATTTGTGATGCTGCTCACACAGAAGGAGCTTTGGAGACGGTAAACTACCTCTTCCTTTTGTGGGGGTGGGGAATAGGCTCTAAGTATGCTGATTCTTTGAAATGTCTTATGTTGCATTATTTTTTAAATTTCTGAGAAAGTATATTTTTGTGCTGTGAAGTAAGCACTTGAAAAGTAATACTTGGATTTCATACATTTATTTTGCTTGCATATTGTGAATTTTTTGGAATCTGTTATATTCGTAATTTTTTCTTGCTAAAATAAATAGTTATTTTTCTAATTAAAAGCTGCACTTCAAAATATTTACAAGCCACATTTATCAAATTTCAGTCATACCACAACTGAAATCATATATCATTTTTAAAGTAGAACCAAAAATAGAAGCCTTTAATTTGAATTATATTTTTCTTGTCAATAAAAATAATTGTACAAAAATCCTCCTAGTTGTGGATCAGGATTTTTGATGATTTACTTTTTTTCAGAAGATTCGTTTTAAATCTTAGTGTTTGTTATCTCCTTTTTGATACTTGTAATTTTATTATGCAAGTTGAAATATGAATTTCTTGAAATTCCTCCACTTTGTCTTACTTAGTTGTATTTTTTTTCCTACAAACTGTAAATATTTTTGAACTTAATTAAAATTTTTAGATATTTGTATTTAAAAAAAAATTGAGCTCTAATATCTCATCGAAAATTTTATTTTATTGTGTTGTACTTTATGGTTTGCAAAATTTGTTGTTTAAGAGACTGGTCTGATGTATATTAAGATTGCAAACGTTAACTTAAACTCTGTTTTAGAAAAATATCTGTTTTGCACTGCTTGATAAAGAATTGTTTCATGTTTGAGATTGGTTAACTGCTATCTCTAATGATTTATTTTTGGGCAAAATATTTTAATAAAATCGTAGATATATGAAGTGTGAAATAAATTTAATGTTTTAATTTTTTTTCTTTTAAATCTCAAAAGAAATTTATTTTATTCTTCAAAATGTACATATTTTCATTCTTTGCAGGTTTCAAAAAATGCTGAGAGATGCATTGCTGAAAATAATGTGGTTTCCAATTCCAAAGTTATGAACAATAATTGCTGTTGTCAAGAAAATTGTGTTGAAAAGGCCAATGAATGTATTAATCATGTTGATACTGGACTTAATTTCGAATGTAAATCTGATGACAAGTGTAGTTGCAATCTAAAAACCCAGTACTCTGAAGAAAACAGTCATAAGAATGTGGAAAACTTTTCTACCTTAGAAAAATCTCCCAATTCTTCAACTGACTTTCCGCTAGTTTCTCATGAATCAGTGTTAACAGTCAGTGAATTTGATTCAAGTTCTTTAAACAGTATAGATTGTTCAGATTTAATTCTTCTGAAAAAGATAGATTGCCTTCTGCAAAATGAAACTACTCCTTTTCATCCAGAAATTTCAAACACAGTACAGGAGCTGGTTATAGAAATGAAAGTTCTTTTAGACAAGTTAATGGGTAGTATGAAATCAGTAACTGATCCTGTTGTTCTGGCTTATAGTATGCGTGTCCAAATTATTAGGCAATATCTAGAAAAAATTCTTCTTGTAGAATGTAAAAAGCTGGAGGATTGTAAAATTGATAAGCAAAATTTTGAAGAGTATGCATGTTGCATGAAATCATCTGCTTTAAAGCAAGATAAATTAATTCACTCTCTTCTAGAACAATTTAATTCTTGTGTGAAAGAAAACAAAAGCCTTCATGAGCGACTTTGTTTTTTGAAAGACAAATTGCAGTCGTTTGGTCTATTAAAGCCTCAGGCTGAGAACAATGCAGAGTTTAAAAGCAATTCTGAAATAGTTAACCAGATTTCAGATGTTAGTAAGATTTCTGAAAACTATATTAGTTTGGATGTTCAGCCTAGTAATAATATGCCAAATGATTATTTAGAATCTTTGCAGATCTTTAAAACATCATCAGCCAAACTACACACTCTGAGTATGCAGGCTACAAATTTGCAATTATTGTTAGATTCATCACATAAATTAAATGATAACTTAATATCTAGAGTTCAAGACCAAGAGTTACACATGAAAGGTATAACTAAGCAGTTAGAAGAAGCGCACAATCTTCTGGCAGTTATGAAGAAACAGCACCAAAAATTGCAGTCTGCAGAAAACATTGTTAAATATGATCTCCAAGAAAAACGTAGACTTTTTAATAAACTAAAACAACAGTTGGAGGCGACTCGTGAAAATTGTAATCTTGTTAGGATGAAGAATTCCAAGTCAGAAGCAGAATGGCAAGATTTAAGGAGTGAATTTGTACGAAGAAACAAACAGACTAGCGAAGAAAGCGGTTTTATTGATGATAAAGGTGAAGAGAGTGGCTTTGTTGATGATAAAAGTGAAGACAATGGTTTCATTATTGATAAATGTATAACTGATGAAAGCTGTGTTGTAGGTAACAATGTTTGTGAAAATGATGAACCTGAAAGTGTACCCCATAATGAAGTTTCTGTGAGTAACAGTGATATTGAATCGAAATATGAACTGAAAACGAATCGCCTTCAGTTGTTAGAAGAACAGTGCCAAATACTTTGCACCAACTTAAAGAATAGCTCTAAAAAGAGGAAAGAACTTGATTATCGGCTAGAATCTTGGTGTAAAGCCATTGAAAATTCTCACAGTGAAGCTTCTAAAAAGAACAACTTATCAGAGATCTTGAGTTCTGACAAAGAATATAAGGATAGCCCAGATCAAGCTGCTGGCGGCAAAATTAACATCGATTTTAATAGTGATGTTGACAGCTCATTATCATCACCAGAAATTGGGAGCTTTAATTCTGACAGTTGTTCTTATATTCCTCATAATTCCAGTACAACTTCAAAAGGATTGAGCCTTTCTTTACAATCTTTAAAAACTGATGAGTTGGTATCTTCTAAAATTTTCGATTTAGATAGTAGTAAGTTTCCTTTTGAACATGAAGAACATCAAAGTGTTGATTCTGATCCATTGTCAAAGGAACTTTATGATAATTGCAGCTCCAAAACTATTGACAATGTTCAAGACAGTTCTTATTTTGGGTCTATTGAATCACTTGGAGGAAGTGAGAAATGTCAGATGGAAAACTCAGATTCAGAAGAGGTGTTAACTCAGACGAAAGTTAATGGACTTATTAGTTCTACTGAAAACAAAAGGTTTGATTTTTTGTGTGTGTGCGTGCAGTGTTTGTTTGGTTAGATTTTTTTAACTAGTTGTAAAAATTTCATAGTAAGTAGGAAATATGATAGAATTAGTAATTCTTCACATCACAAGTCTATAAAAAAAACTTAAAATGAGAAGTTTCCAGCAATTTTTTTATTAAGAAGAACACATAGTATGAAAATGCTTTTTTATAATATTCAATTTAATTATTAGTGATTAATTAAAACAAATATCAGATTTATTGCCAATAATGCATTCACTGAATGCATTGTTTTAAAATTCATTTGTTTTCAAGATAGATCAAAGATTATTTGTTACTTATTGTTTCTTTTAAATGTATGCATATATTTATTCATTTTTATGTTATACTCCAAAAATTAAATAATCCTTTGCTACTTCTCAAAATTGACATTTAATTCTCATGGTTAAATATTCTCTTATAGCCAGTATGCTGATATAAATTAGTTTGCAGGAATGTAATGAACAAATCTCAAAAATTGGGTTTATTTAGCTGTCATGAAATGTTTGAAGATTTGGAAGAGGAAAAAACATTCATCAATCTTATGGTGCAGTGACATATTTTCATTGTGTCTGGAATGTAAAAAATGGAGTAAATTGCTCACTGTCCCTTTTCCTCATTGACCGCAGAAGCCTGATGGTGGCCTTATCTACAGGATCAGAAGATTGTGGGGTCGAGAGCAGATTCTGCCCTTAGATAAACTGCTTATGTAAGCCTGGTGTATGTTAAATACCTTGCCAGAGGTTGAAGGTTTTCATCTGTGAGTGGTGTAGGAGTGTGGTGATGGCTAAAGTTCTGTTCTCATTCTCTTAATTAGTCTGTTGGTTTGATATTAGAAGATCTGTTCCCTATAATTCTAAAGTCAAACACAGGGCATTAATCTAGAGAAAAAATATATCAAATATTCCCATTAAAAACCTACATTATGTTGAAGACAAGTGTATTTTTGTAGCAATTTATGAAAATATAAAAGTAATTTAGAATGGCATTCAGAATTCTTGATGGGGAAAAAAGCCTAGATCTTCAGCTAAAAATTAACTGAAAGCATTCTTTACTGACTCAGTTTTATGTATAAGATCTCTGATAAAAAAAAAATAATAACAGTTCTGTTTTGTAAAAAAAAAAAGTTAAGGATCATCAAAACTTAGAAATCATATTCTTTGAAGTCCCTTCTTATATTGATAGGCTAAACAAGAAGTTAAATTTATTTTTCCCGCATCTAATCTTCGAGGAAAGATATACTGATAATTGATCTCACATGTATGTAATGTTAATCATGAATGTTAAAAATCAGGTAGATAAGTCTGTAGAATTAGTTAAATTATATCTTTTGAAACAACTTGGGGATCTGATATTTTTTTTCAAAATTGATGTATCACAAATCCGTATTGATAATGATTTACCTCTCGAATATTGATGCATCACGATTAATCGATAATCGTCACATATATAATGAGTGTTTAAAAAGCATTCGAAAATAATAGAATATTTTATGAATGAACCCCTTGAAAATACATCTGGCAGAGCAAAATGGTTTACTGTCTTTAAATTTTCAAAAAAAGAGAAAATATTTTTCTGATATGAGAAGAGAGCAATTCTGCATCATCATACCGATGTAGGAGATTAAAATAACTTTTTAAATCCACTTCTAGTATTTTTAACTTTGAATTGTTTGGTTTTGCTTCAGTGCATTATCTAACAACATACAATTTTTTTTTAATTTATGTTATACATTTTGCAGATTTTTCTTCCATTTCATCTAGTATGCTAATTAATTTTAATCTCTATTTGAAATATGCTTTATATATCACCTTGAAAAATTAGCAAATGTTTAATAATTTTATCAGCTGTTTGATGCAACGTAATCACATCTGTCTCTTGCACTATCAAACGCTCAAACTCTTATTTAGATAATATTTCTTAAGTTCATTTAGATGCAGTAGGCTGTATCCACTATTGCAGTGTTAGTAGCTTTAAGTTTGGGACCTCTTTTATAGAAATCCAGTATTTTAAAGGACATTTTCTGAATATTACTCTGGAACCTTTCTTTTTTAGCCCTTCACAGTTGAAAAGTCTCAAATGTTATAAAAGAACTAGCCATAGAATTTTAGCATTAAACCATAAAATAAATGTAATTTGTTGTTCTTAATTCATACCATATAATTTGTTTATTTCTTCAAAATTTTATAACATTAGATGACAAGATTTCTACCCTAATTTCCTACCTGAATTTAGAATAAACTGATTCTATTTTAATCTGAAATGGCTTTATTTTGAGTTCAAAGCTATAAACTAAATTCTGCAATAAAGCTAGATCTTGGAGGTAAAAACAGCAAAGTCCAAGCACCCCATTGTCACTTTTCTGAAGTTTCAGGTCTAAGTCAATTCATTTGCTACAGCCCTCTTCTGTTTCTATCTGGTAGTAAGATTCAAAATTTTTACTTTAAAAAAAATAAGAGAAGTACTATTATTTTAAGAGCACAACAATCTGTTAAATAATGAATGAGAGGAACCCAACATATTATATGTGATTACAGTGTAAAATCATACTGCCCATGTATTTTTTCAACAGTGTTCCTCATCTTTTGTGATCTCTAGATTGTGGAATGTAGTATTTTGGATTTGAAACTTGCTATTTCATTACCTTCAGTCAAGTATGTATTCAAAGAGTTAAGTTTAAATGAATAGGAATTAGATATACAGAATATTTTTTTTTTTGAAATTTTGAACTTAAATTTCCAATTTTTATCTTTGCTTATCAGCAGCAGGCTTTCTTGTTTTAGAATTTTTAGCATCAGTTTATTTTAATGGGACGATAAATGCTATACTTTATAAACCCTGATTGGTTAATCCATTTCAAAGGCAAAAGGATTAATTTTATCTTCTTTTGCATCTTCTAACTGATAAGATTGAATTTAGTTGTTCAGAAAATATGAATTGGATTATTTCTCAAATTCAGTACGTACTATAATTTGCAATTTAAGTATATAAAATGGCAAAATATTCAATACATATGTATAATGCAATTGTCATGCAAAAAATGTTGAGGGAGAATTCTGGCATGTTAAGTGAGTGTTAAAAGATTTTACTGTGTATATATCTAGATTTTACTATGTATAAAAATATGGAAGTGCTCTGTATTATTATTATACCTATTATTAAGTAATAGTTTATTTAATTTAAAAGTAATAAACTTCTTTTAGTTCTGATCCATTTGTAAAATCTGACGATTTGGGAAAGCTCATCTTTGAACTTGAAGAAGAAAAAAAGCTTTTGCAGTCAAGATGTCAAGAATTAGAGATGAAAAATGCAGTGATATTAGAAAAGTTACATCAGAAAACGCAAGAGTTACAGCTAACTGAAGCAGCTAAGGAACAAGAGGTTGTAGCATTGCAGTTCCAGTTAAATTCTGAAGTCTTGAAATATGAAAGAGCTATAAAAGTAATTTTTTCCTTTCACTATCAGATTAATATTAGTTGCAGGAATTTTAGAATTTTTCCCTATTAATGATTACCCCTTTTCATATATCAAATATACTGCTGGTGTCCTAAAACTAAACCAGGCCTAGTATCATTAGTCTACATTTAATCTTTGAATTGAATTATTTCTCTGTTTAACTTTCGTTAAAGTATTCTGCTTTATGGAAATTATGACTATCAGGTATAACATGACTTTTTAGTTGCTGATTAATTTTCTAATTTGCGCCACTTTAGCACCATAAATTTGTGAGAACTTTAGCTGGCTCATGTACACTTGTGGTAGGAAAGTGTCTGGCTTAGCTTATAATTTGTAAAGACTTTACTTTCGAAAATTGCTTGCTATTTTTTAAAATTTTTTTTCTCTGTTTAGTTTTAGATATGGCCATTTTGATAAATTGGAGAGATATTAATTAATTAATAAAAGGTGTGCTTTGAAATTTTGAAGTTCATTGATAAAGGTAGATAAACAATGATAAATGTTTAAAACAGTATTATGCCTAAATTTTATTGTGTGCATTTGATAAAAAAAAAAAAAAAACTATCGCCGTAGAATTTATATTGATAGTTTTTCTTATTCTGTTTAACAACTGGGTGATTATATTGTTAAATAATTATTCCTCTGCTTCTCTATTAAACTTTGCACTTGTCACCACCTGAGATTCTTTTTTAGTTGAATGAAAATCATAAGATGCTTCTGGTAGAAATATCATGGGTTTTCTTATTCTGAGTATTCTATGTAACTAGTGTATTGTATATTTATAATATATAAATGCAACACTAGTTAAATAAAATGCATTTATGTATATTAGGAGATAGGCAATTTGCTGAAAGAGTCAATGGTTGTTTATACTTCCTTTTTTTCAGTATAAAATTGAGTAGGTTAAAATCTTTATATTTATGTTTTGTGACTGCAATACATTTTCACAATTTATTTAATTTTTATTTTGGAAGTACATCCCAATATTTCTCTTTATTTGCCCTTCTTTTCAAATCAGTTTTGGATTTTTTTTTTTTATTTATGTTTGATGTTTTACATCTGTTTTATTTTATTTTTAACAGTGTATTATTTTTTAGGAATATAATGATAATAATGATGGGTTGAAAGAAATGAAACAGAAAGTTAGTGATCAAGAGCAGCTTATACTAACTCTTGAAGAAGCTTTAGCTGAAATTCAAGTAGAGAGAGAAGGTGAGAAGGAGCATCAGTGGGAACAGGTAATTTCTAGATGGATTTGCATCTTGTCTGTTTCTATTTCCTGTAAAAAATATTTTTTAGCTGTTGAACTCCCTATTAATTGCATAATTTCAATGTCACATTTGAAAATTTGCTTTCTATTTACTAGATACGAATAGTAGATGCTGATCTCTACTGATATATTTTTTAAAATTTTGTGTGACTTATATTAATGGTTTGCATTCATATCAAAAAAATCTAATGGAACATATATTAAACAAGACTATTTTCGACAATTAATATCTATATTTACATCATTTAGTATAAAGCACTTTCATCCGTCTGAAAAAAAAAAAAAATGTTCAGATTCATGTCTTCTTTTCAAATGAGTAGAACATTCATAACTTATTTTATGAATATTTACAGTGTATATTTACTTCATACTTCCAATTTGAGAATTTCAAGCACTTCTGAAATTATTCAAGCTGTTATTGTTCTTTGACTTGAGATATTGACGTTTGCACTTAGTCTCTTAATGATCACTTTAAAATCATATACTTATTATGTGCCTGTGTATTAATCCATATACAGCATTTGTAAATGCATGATGTTTATGAATTTATTTACTTGTGGGAAATTAGTTATATAATTTTTTGTTATTAGTTGAAAAGGTCAGTTTTTAAAAAAGGATTTTTCACAGATTTAATAGTATTTGACTGATAGTTTATGCATTCTATGTAATAATATGTATACATTAAAAATTGCAGCTTCAAGATATTCAGCTTGCCCTTGCTGCTCGAGAAGAAGAATGCATTTCTCTATCTTCTAATATTCAACAAGTAATAAATTTTTATCGTAATTCATGCTTATTTTTTTAAGGGTTTTTTTTTCCATTTTCTCTGTTTCTGTTTCAAGTTGAACTGTTGGTAATAATAAACTGATCAGTGTAGGCATGCGAAAATCACATATCCAGTTATTACAGAATGGCCTGACAAGCAAAAAATTCATCTAAAGAGCCAAATAAACTATTTGATCAGCTTTAACACTAGGTTTATAATCATTTCTTATACACTATATGCCCAAAAGTAACCGGACACTTGTAGATTTTCACATTTTTTAGAATTTCTCCTGAATGGTTTAACTGAATGCCTTCAAACTTCGGAGATGTAAAGAATAGACAATAACTCACATTTTACATTGAAGATTTGGTCCTGAGGGCAATTAGGGGACCGTCTACAAACTGATGAAGACAAAAAAGTTTTTGGCCCACTCCGCTTCACAGAATACCGAAAACAAGATGAAACTTTCAGAAATGGTAATGTCATAATATTTACAGGAATTTTCGTAAACTCAGCACAAATATTTGGGAAGATATAAAGGTTTCTTAAAAAATCTCAAATTTTCCCACCTCTTTTTTGCTTATAACATGCAGAGTTTTCTGTTATATTATACCAAACTTGCAGAAAAGATGACAATATGTTAGAAAATCATTTGTAAAAATTTGGAAAAGAATTTTTGAATATTACAGGAATTATGAGCATTTTTAGTAAATACTGTTTTACTGCGCATGCGCGAAACATAGTGTAATTTTTCTTTCACAACTTTAAAGCCAGATATATAGGGCAACTTATATTAAAATATTCAGTTCAATATCATTAGTATTCAGAAAGATATCGGCATTACAGCGAGCAGAATTTTAGCTCCTGTCGAAGAGAAGCTAAAAGATGAGGGGTTGTATAAAATTGATATTTTTTAAACTTATATCTTTAAATAGTTATATTGAATTGTATAGTGGTTAGAATTTGCTGAATACCCATGAAGACATCTAATATTCGTAATGAATAAAAAAATATATATGTAAAATTATTAAAATATTTTAAGAAAAGAAATTAATTACATAACAAATCGTTTCGCCATAAAAGGAATATATTTAAAAATATCGTTTGACCGTAAAATTGTAATATGTAACTTGTTAATAATCATGTAAATAATATAATTATAGTAATAAAATTTTTGTTATTTATAGTGCCTAATTAGTTGGAATTTAAGTTATGCACGTAATTGATAAGTCTTAATGGGTATTCAGCAAATTCTAACCACTATACAATTCAATATAACTATTTAACCCTTTAAGCGGTCAATTATTTTACCAGAAATGCTTCAAAAAAAGGCATATTTTTTATTGCATATAATTAAGTACCATACTTAATAGAATAAGAATATTAAGAATATTTTTTCACTTTTAATGCTTTTACAACATTTTTTATTTTACAATTTTGGACACAAAACCCCCAAATGTTTGCTTTTTTCAAGTACATTCTGCATGCCGTAAAGAATGGTTTACAAGTTCTGCAAAAATTTCTCTCATACTTACTGTGAATTTTGAAGTTTACAATTTTCCAAACAGTTCAGAAGTCTTTTTGTGTATGGTACAATTTGAAGCATGGTGTAATGCAAAGTCCTACATCACAATCAGGGCAGAAATAAAGTGTTTCTTTTCGGATTCTCTTTCCATTCTCATTTCAATTTTACTCATGAGTGAAAAATCAATGAATGTTTCATAAAATTGTAGAACATCAGAAGTGTCGTCAAATTGTACGTGCACAGAGGGAATACCAGAAAATTTAAATCGAGGACACGGAACAGGTGGATTTTTCACATCAACCTCGGTAAAAATTCTTGCAGAACTCAAATCTTCATCAGAGCTGAGCTCACTGCACGAGTCATCTGAGGAATAATCCAAATAATTAGAAGAAATATCTGCATCTGTATCAGAATGTAGTTCATCATCTAACAAGAAAGTATTTTCGTCGTCTATTCCATCCATAATTTCCATAAGATTCACAAGCACGGCATACAGTAGAACAAAAATTTCAAAGAAAAGTTCCCGCCTTCCCGCTACATAGAAAAACCCGGATGAAAAGCATTTCATTTGCATGGAAAAGCCACGCCATCTGTTGAAAAATAATAATACTAAATAGTCTCTTTCAATAATGAAAAATGCGGGCAAACCAGAAAAGGAAAGGAGAAAATATCGATGCCCGTACGCCGTACGGGCAAACCAGATGAGGCCAATTTCGGGTAGCACGTACACTGTACGGGCAAACTGCTTAAAGGGTTAAAGATGTAAGTTAAAAAAATATCAATTTGTGTACAACCCCTCATCTTTTAGCTTCTCTGCGACAGGAGCTAAAATTCTGCTCATTGTAATGTCGATATCTTTCTGAATACTAAAGATATTGAACTGAATTTTTTAATATAAGTTGTCCTATATATCTGGCTTTAAAGTTGTGAAAGAAATATTACACTATGTTTCGCGCATGCGCAGTAAAACAGTATTTATTAAAAATGCTCATAATTCCTGTAATATTCAACAATTCTTTTCCAAAGTTTTACACAAATGCTTCTCTTACATATTGTCATCTTTTCTGTAAGTTTCGTATAATATAGCAGAAAACTCTGCATGTTATAAGCAAAAAACAGGTGGGAAAATTTGAGATTTTTTAAGAAAACCTTTATATCTTCCCAAATATTTGCGCTGAGTTTACAAAAATTCCTGTAAATATTATGCACATTATACATTACCATTTCTGAAAGTTTCATCTTGTTATCTGTATTCTGTGAAGCGGGGTGGGCCAAAAACGTTTTTGTCTTCATCAGTTTGTAGACGGCCCCCTAATTGCCCTCAGGACCGAATCTTCAATGTAGAATGTGTGTTATTGTCTGTTCTTTACATGTCCGAAGTTTAAAGGCAGTCGGTTAAACCATTCCGGAGAAATTCTAAAAAATGTGAAAATCTGCAAGTGTCCGGATACTTTTGGGCATATAGTGTATATATCGTGTTATTTTACAAAAATAAATGCAACTTTTATTTATGCTATCTGTATTTATTAACCTAATAACTGTAACTGTATAATGCTACACTGTGTAATTCTGCATAACTTAAATGTTGTATTTTTAATTAATATTGAATAAGGTAATAATTCATTAATAAAAAATTATTAGATTTTTGACTTGATGGCTCAAATATATGAGAAATGTACTTACTAAATTTGTAAAGTTGTATTAGTTGCTGGGTAGTCAAGTCTATTAATTGTATATGAATCGACATTCATTTTGAATGCTGTGTGATATTTCGTGTTATTTAAACAGCTTTTAAGAGTATTTTGAAAAGAAAGTATAATTGGTGGACTGTACAGTCTTGATAAAAGTTACTATAGAAATCTTTCATATTGTATTTTTGAGTCTTACTATGCAAAAGTGGCTTATTCTTCCTTCATGATAATTTTTTGAAAGAGTGGTATTTCCTCTCTCAGTTTCAGGAAAACTGGATATTTCACTGTTGTGAAGATGGTTATCATAAAATATCTTTTTTTAAAAGATATAATAATAAGATTTAAAATATCTGTTTTAGAAAGAAATCAAGTTTTATGTTATATGTGTGTGTTTTAAAATTTAAATTCTGTGTATTATTTTTAGATGATCAGTGAAATATTGTTTAATTTTTTAGCTAGAAGAAATTAAAATGTCTAATATGAAGGATAAAGAAATGCTTGAAGGTGAAATATTGCATTTACGAAATGATATTAAAGAATTACAGAAGAAAATAATCAAACTTTTAAAGTATGTATGATTTCAAAATACCAATAAATATTTTTGTGTTTCATTATATTTATTTTTATAGTATATAGATTTCACCAATTAGAGCTATTAATATCGTTTATATCATTGATATTTATTGAAGGTCTCAGTTTTTTATGTAGACTGTTGATAAGAGTTTGAAAATTTTCTTCTTGAACTACAGAGCGAGTAGTGGGGCAATCAGCAAACAGTTTTAAATCAAATATCTTTAGTAAGGAAAATTTTGATAAATGTACTTCATGAACCCATTTTTTACATCTGTTTTCGTACTAAGTTATTCATCTCTATAGAAGGAAAAAAAATGTATTTAAAATTGAACCCTTTTTTCTTCCTGAAATTGTAATTATCCTCTGTAGTTTAATTTTGATCTAATTTTTATTGACTACAGTTTTCTTTTTACGTGTTATGTCGACATATTCTTGTGGTTCTTGTCTGTGTGTAAAATAAGTGTTGCTAAATTTCGGAAGAAATAAATTGTGTGCACTTGCAAAATTTCATGATTATCTGACCACATCAATTAGTTATATCTTAACAGCCTGATTTTAGTTCATTTTCAATGCATATACTTGTAGTTCTTATTTCATTGGATCAGTAAAGTCAATTTTAAAAGTAATTACTTTTTAAGTATTTCCAAAACACATGGACTGTGTTATTTGTCTTACTTATTATTACTTGACTTACAAAGCCTGGTCAAAGGGAAAAGGCCCTACCCAAAGCTCAAACTTGACTTTCCAGATTTTGACCATTTTGGCAATAGTTTTCAATGCTTTGGGCTATTTTATTTCTGGACTAGAATTAAAGACCAATATTTCTAATAATAATTTTTATTTATTTTCTCAAGTTGTAAATTATTTAGCAGATTATAGACTGCTCAAATATTTTCAAAGTGTACTAAAATGTGTTTTCTAATCGTGTTTTACTGGAGTTTTCCATTCATTTTATATTTGTCTTTTACTGTTATAAATACAAACATAAATGAATTAATAAAACAAAAAGTGTGCATTTATCGGTATGTCCTGTAATTTTTTCAGCAGGTCTCAATATATTTCTTTTATTTAACTCCTGTTCAGCAGATTTTATTTTTATTTTGCCTTTTATAACCAAATAAATAGTAAATCTTTTATAAATAATTTAAATGCATATTTTTTGAAATGACTGAGTAAATTTAGCTTTTTTGCCAATGGACTAAGAAAACTTAGCATCAAAATGTCATAAAAGTAACAAAGAGAAAAAGATGTCAATATTGTTCAGACAAAAATGAAAAGTAAGGACTAACCAATTTTTGGAATTCCCATGTCTTTCCTTCCAACAGAGTAGGATTTGCAGATTTCCACCTAAATTTGGGCCCTTAAGAAAACGAATCCCTTTTGAAAAAATTGTTTTTCACTTATTCTTTAATGCTGTATTTAAGTTACGTATATATTCTTGGTATTTCTATATGGAATTCATTGGTTGATTTTTTGGTCACTAATTGAAAATAGAGATTCTGAAAGATTAAAAATTTCAATCCATCAGAGCCTTAAGTTAGTGATTGTTTTTACTGTTTTGTTAGCTGATGTTAAATAAGAAGCTAAAATCAGCTTTCTTAAATTAATTTTGATTCTTAAAAGTAACGTGTGCATTTTGTCTTCATTATGAATAAGAAAATTGTCTATATTAGTATCAAATAAACATTTGTAATTTTCAAATCTCCTAGAAAAGTGCTTCATTTTTGTTAATTGTGCTGGGGCATTGAATATGAAAAAAATTATATATAAATTTACATTTGCTGTAAATTCCAGTAAGTTTTATACCTGTGCCTTAGAGAAAAACTAAACTAGTCATCTGACCACATCTCCAATCAGTCCTTGTGTAGTTTTAAAAAATGGCGGTAATCTAACAAATGAATCAATTAATCAAAACTTTTAATCAGTGAATTTAATATTGTTCTTCATTATCCAGTACACACACATATACGTGTAAAGTCCAGGAGTGTTCCAATTTTTATATGTATTAATAAATTTTGAGTGTTTTCCATTATAGAATAAAGCTGTTATGCAGTTATCATTGAAATACCTGTAAAAAATGCAGAATCTGAGATATAAATTCCAATACCCACCCAATTACCATTATTAAAACTGACTAGCTGCATGGCCCGGCGTTGCACGGGCAATCTTGAATAATGGGATATTCCCGGGCGGAGAGAAGTGAGATCACGTGAGGCTTTGTGATCCATATTTTCATATGCCCGGCTCCGTTTTTTTTTTTTTTTCCAACAAATATTGTCACTTACTTTCCCCAACAAATGTAAAAATTCTTTCAAATCTAGTCTTTTTATTACTAATTTTCATATGCTCGCCTCCGGTTTATTTTTTTTTACACATATTGTCGCTTACGTAAACGTTACATTTCCCCCAAAACGTAAAAAATCCTTTGAATCCTATATTGTTTAATTAAAATTTTTAAATCCAACCTTTTAATTACCTTATAGTTAATAACCCAGCATTTCTCAGAATCCACATTTTTTCATATTCCCGCCTCTGTATTTTTCCCTACAAATATTGTCACTAAGCTTCCCCAACAAACGTAAATCTGTTTGGAATCCTCTCTTGTTGGATTAAAACTTTCAGTTCTAGCCTTTTTACTACCTTAAAGCAGTTTGGTTTGAATGAAAACGCGAGAATTCTTATGCTTATAAATTAAAACAGATTAGCATGATATTTGTTTTGCAAAAGAAAAAATAAAACGAATAATAATGAAAAAAAACGGATAAAAATGAATAAATATTTTCCCCCAACAAATGTAAATGTTGCGAAACACCCTACGACAAAAAAAAGAAAGAAAAATGCAGGAAAACGATTTTTTTCAATTGTTAATAAATCCAAACACAGAATAACACAGAAACTCGCTCAAAAAAAAAATACCAACTTCCGTTAAATAAATTAAAAAAAAATGCAACACCGGATGCGAAAAATAATAGTAAGGAAAAAAAAGAATCCGCCGTGAATGAATTCACCATTCTGCCAATAGATGGCAGCACGTCAATTCAATCATTTTGACGTTTTTAATTAATATCTTTTTAACTAATTGTAATTTCGGATTTTAAATGGCCGAAATGGATTCCTTGGATTATTCCCCATCTTTTGGTACTTTCCGCGTGCTTCTCCGTTCAGCGGTTCGTGAGGAGATAGCCGGACATACATACATACGTTTGTTTACCTTCGAATTTTAATAGGATAGATAATGTAGACATTCCAGCAACACCAAATGTAAAAAGAGAGCAGAGACTAGTGGCATTTGTCTATTATCGAATAGAAAGTAAAATTCCCCATTTAATGGAATGCAGTTTACTAATTCAGCTTTTTTAAGCAGTTGGTGATGCTGGTTGAACCAGACGATTGTTTGAGGGAATTTGAAATTAGTGTAATTCAACACTGAATAGTGCACCAGTGGAAAAGATTCATCACGCATATTACTTTTCATTTAAGGAATTGCCAACAGCTGTTGGCAGTTCACATTGCTTACTACTCAAGCAGCTATTTTACATTGCTTAAATTACTTTTTTTATTTGTTCAATTCCTTTATAAATAGCTGCTTTCTGCAGTAATTAATTATTTATCTGTCATGAAAATAAAGTAGAAATAATGAAATAGAAATTTCAATTTAAAATAAATCGTATCCAGATTGAAAATAATTTTGTTCTACTATTTGCTATGATATTATTGCAAGCCACTGAATCTGGAAAAAGTTTTATCAGGTGATAAAAATAATATTTTGTCTTTCACTCTGAAAATTAAAATTTAGATATGTTTATTAGATTTGCTGTTTGTATTTTGTCTCTTTGGAAATTTATCTTTCCACAATAATACGATTTGAGAACCATTTCATACCATAAAGTTGCAGTTGCTTATTTTGTTTAAATGTTAAGTTCAGTTATATCTAAAGCTGTCATGTTGCATGAAATGAAAGAAATATTGATTTTTTATTTGTATGTATTATAATTTGTTCTTATAACAGGCACATTATTTTTTTAAAAATCTGTTTATATCCAATCACTAAATTAATTGACTGATATTCCAATATAAAACACTTAAAAAACAATTTGATCTTTAAATGTGGCTTATGATTTTTTAAAATGTATTTTCCTTTATGTTTGTTCTGATTATCAGTATGCTTCTTTTCAGAGAGAAAGATATACTTTGGAAAACGAATGACCGACTTAGATACCTGCATAAAATTCAGATTGATGATCGTTGGATGGATGATCATGAAGTTTCAGAGTGCTTGGGTTGTAGAAGCCAGTTTTCCTTTTTGCTGCGAAAGGTATGTTTAAATTTTTCAGTAATCAGGGATTATTAATGAATGCAATGCGTTTGAATTATTATAACAGGGTTCCCATGGGCCTTCCCAAGGCCCTAAATATCAAAATCCTTTTAGGGGTCCACTAAAAAGGCCCTAATTTTTGTTTCAAGGCCCCAAAAAAACCCTTTTTCTATTCTGAGGCCTTAATTTTCCCCTTGCTTGTGCTTCCAGGACGAAAATTTACAAAAGTGAAAACTGATTTATCTACGGCACAAAATCAAAAATTCCAAAGCAAATTGTGACCTTCATAAAGTTGGAAGTGAATGCTGAATAAGCAGAAAATAATGAATCGGTCTAGTATAAAGTTTGGGGGGGGGGGGCCTTCCGTTCCGGGATGGATGAAGCACAGTTTGGCGTCGAAATGAATGTTAATAAAACTGCTGTAAACATGAAAACGTTCTTAACTAAATCAAGTGCACATTCAACATCAGTATCAGAAACTGAGGATAATGCTCTAAAATAAATTTCTGTGCCACCTATTGCTGACATCCTCAAGTTGTATCCAGGTTTCAAGAAACATTGTCTTAGACGCCGAAATAAAATGGGCATTGAAGTGTATTACTTTGCATTATTCATACAATTCCTGCATGGACATCAGTAATTTGTTTAAAGAAATGTTTCCTGACTGTGAAATTGCAAAGCACTTTACTTGCAGACCAACAAAATGTGCATATTTGATTTGCTTTGGAATTGTTCCATATTTTACTTCACTGTTGTATAATTCGTTATGAATTGTTGAAAATTATACTGTGTTAATTGATGGATCATTAAACGAGTCTCTACAAAGTAAACAGATGGACATACTAGTGAGATTCTGGAACTCAAATGCCCAACAAGTTGAAACAAGGTATTTAACCTCATTTTTTATGGTCATTACAGCAGAAGACACTTTAAAAGCGTTTAAGGATGCTACAAAAAAGTTAGATCTGAGGAAGGTGATACAAATTTCAATGGATGGACCAGCAGTTAACTGGAAGTTCTTCCACATGGAGACAAGAACAAATCAGAGATTAGTTCCATACTGAGTTGCTAAATATAGGCAGCTACGGTTTGCATATTTTAAATAAAACCATTTAAAGTAGGAAATGGAAAAACTGACTGGAATTTGGACAGTCTATTTACAGCTCTTTATTAGTTATTTAAAGATTCCCCAGCACATAAAGAAGTGTGTATTAAAATTTCCTCCACAAAAAATTGCCATGCAAATTTTTTCTCCCATAGATGGCTGAAAAATGTGGCAGTAGCTGAAAAAACATTAGAAATTTGGGATGATATAAAAAATTATGTGCAGAATGTTGAAAGGGGGAAGTTTCCAAAATCGGGCTGTAAATCATATGCCATAGTTATTACAGGCTGTTAAAATTAATTTGACATGTGCTAAAATAAATTTCCTTCTTTGGCCAAAATGACAGTACCATTTTTAACTCTTTATCAGTCTAGTAAGCCTCTTATGCCATTGTTTGCTGAAGATCTAAAAAAAACTGATACTAGATGTAACTGGTACATTTAATGTTGTGAAAAAAGAGTCTTTGCAAATAATGAATAGTGTTTATAAATTATAAAAATTTAATTGTGAAGACAATCAATTCTTGCCCCACTTTCTAAGATAAACCTTGGATTCACTGGAGACAGGATTTTAAAATACTTAATATTTCTGAAAAAGATATTTTTGATTCAAAATTACAGTGCCAAACATTTATTTTGAAGATACTAAACAATATTTTTAAAAAATCGCTAATTAGTTTCGGAATAGTTAGGTGCTTATGTTGTATTGATTCAAGATAATTGACTTCAAATAGTTATGACTGTTATAATAAATTGAAAAATGTATTGTCTCATTTAGTAAAAATACAGTGTATAAAAGAAAATTAATGTGATGATATTTTAATTGAATTTAATTCTTTTCTAAGTAAAATAGTACTACCAAATTCTTCAAAGTTTCTGAGATATGATCCATCTGAAACAGTTAGAATTGACAGTTTTTTGTATGGGCAATTAGGAAAAGATAAAAACTTTAGCAAATTGTGGAAAATAATACAGACACTTTTAGCACTTTCTCATGGGCAAGCTGATATAGAAAAGGGTTTTTCATGTAATAAAAGGATAGAAATTGGAAACCTAAAAGAACAATCTTTTATAGCCCAACAAATTATAATTGATCATTTCAAATATGCTGAAAATTCAAATTTCCTTGAAATCGCGAAGGAACAAAGATTGTCTGTACCAGGAACAAAACAAAAATATTTGGCTTACCGATCCAAAGATATTGAAAGAACAAGAAATTCAACACAAAGAAAAGGAAATGCTTTTTTTTAATGATTTAATTGAACTAAAAAATAAGAAAAGATGCTTACAATGTGCAGTTGAAGAATTGGAAAAAAGCTCTGAAATTGGCAGAGAAAGCAGAGTTGACAAATGATATAAAATATGTCTATCAATCGAACAGCAAAGGAGAAAAAAATCTTAAATCTTAATTAGAAAGTATTGAGGAAAAGTTAAAAGCACATTAATTTTTTCCCCTTGTAATGATGTTTTCTATACCTCGTGCATTTTTTTATATTCAAACATAAGTTTTCTGTCTCCTGAAAAAAAGTTGTAAATTTTTAAAAAGCGGCATATATTTTATTAAAATATGAAATTATTAATTGTACACATTAGTAGTTATTTACTTTTTAAACTGAATTCTAATTCAAAAGCATTCATTCCCATATGCATATTGATTATAAAAGGAAATTATTATGCTCTTCAGTTTTGAAACATTATTCAGAATCAACAAAATGTCAAAATGTATATTTTTCTTTAAAGTTTAATTTTGTTGTTTTTTTAATTATTTATGAAGGCGAACTCGAAATGTTATTGTAATCTAGATGGAAATTTCGTGTTTTTGTAACAATCTAGTTAAATTAATTGTTAATAGTACACCAAATAATTATAATCCGAACTGCCTAAAAAATAGTGAGAGTAGCCTTAAAAAGGCCTTAAATTTTTGTGCAGAATAAGAGTGGGAACCCTGTATAAGAATCATTTATGTATCTAACTTTAGAAATAGTTTTTTTCATACTTATTAAATTATCTTTTGATACTTTAAAATAATGCTGTAAACAGCCTATAACTATTCGTGTCTCAGAATAATGATTCATTTAAATTAGTGGAATAAATGTCATCTGAGTTATTCAGAGACTGGTTTTGTTTCAACCATCTTCGTTTCTTTCGATTTGCTTGTTGTTGAGAGCTTAAAATAGTTCCCCAAAATTTAACTCCCTCTTAATGATCTTCTTTAAATATTACCTCCATGAAAGGAGGTCTTTGTTAGTTTTTTATTAATATCAATGCAAATATATTATTTATTCTTTTTAGCATCACTGCCGCCAATGTGGCAGGATATTTTGCCATTCATGTTCAAATAACTGGCTGCTGACACCTTCTAGCAGGTATTTGATTAGATTTATGTGTTTTCTTCTGATATGTATTTTTTTATAAGCACATTTTTATTAAAATTATTTTTTAGGAGACAGATACGTGTTTGCAATGAGTGTTATATGCAACATATGGAAATAAAGACAGATGTTAGAAGAGATAGTAATGTGCAGTATTTTGACGACAGTGAAGATGAAGCTGTTGTTGATGATATATCCCTTAATTTTAACAGAAGTAATAGTTATAGTTCAGGTAAGTTCTTCAAATTCATGTCTTTAAAAAGTTTCATATAATTTTCCATTTATGTTTTCAAAGTTATGTGTTCAGCTTGCCATGTTATTATTCTACATGGACATATTTGTTTTAGAAAATGTGTTAACTTATTTGTTTTTCATAAAATAAAAATAATAGTAACAAATCGCAATTTTGCTAAGAGATTTGTATTGCTATTTTAACTGTCTGTATTCTCATAATATTTATTTCTTGCAATTGAATTGTCTGTAGAGTTGATTTATGTTAATTTAATAGTTCCAAATTCTGTGAAACTATTAGATGTACAAATGTTAACACTTTTACCATGCATTAATTTATGAGATTCAAATGAAATTAGTTATATTGGTTGTTTTTCTTCATCACATGAATTTTCACAGGTTTAAAATGAAACTAAAATTTATGAATTTTGTATTTCTTTTAAGAAAAATTTACTATCAGCAATAGTTTGAAAAATCTATATAAAACCATATTTGTTAACTTTATGCCAACTGAGTTTACATAATTGTTATTTCACCAATTATTGAATCAATTATTTTTATTTTGTGTTGAAATCAATATATTTTAATACTAAAATTGATGTATGGTGTTTTAATGTTTCTCTTTATATTTTGCCTCATGTTGAAATATCTTAGTTAGTTTTTCCAATGATATGTGAATATTTTTTTAATAAAGAGTTTTAGTTTAGAGAATAGAATGAACTTTAAGCTCATGTTGTGAGCCAATTTTTTTAATTTCTTCTGTATTTTATTCACATTTAATTCTGCAGTACCTGTGTTCTCATTACACTCCGAACTTCTGTTAACAACCCACGTGACATTGTTTCATTCTTCTTTGTTGTAAATAATTTTATTATGGCATTCATAACTAAAATCTTAATACCAATCAGTCTCGATTTTCCTTCTAGGAAATATGAAAAAGTTTTATGAAATATTAAGTTAGATTCACCACCTCTGTCCAAAATCGTCACAAATTGCTTTACTAATATTAACTATGCAAGTATGGTGAAATTGCTATTTATATATGAGGTTCATGTGAATGCTCTGCTGTTCTATTCATATAAAAATTATTATACAACAAACCCTCAATTAATGAACTTATTGGGGTGAAAGTGTTCCTGTAAAATTGGAAATCTGTTAAATCATGAATTGTGTTATGAACAGTTCTTAAAAGATATTACACTTGAAATTATGCTGTTTCATATAAATATAAAATGTTTAATGAAAATACCATATTAGTTTTTTAAAAAATTCCTCACAAGTGTGTATTAGTAGGTAAAAAAAAAAAGGGTCTGTGAATCATAGTGAAGGTTGCAAAAAAGATTAACATGTTCATGGATAGTAGCATATTCATTACCTGCAAAAATAGACAGATTTATTTTTATGCTGAAAACTGAATGTCATACCATTCATGTAATTTTGCATCACAATGCAAATGAATGCTAAAGCATTCACATCTGCAAGCATGTTCAGAACATTAGTCAAATACCATCTGTTAAATCTGAATTCAGTTGAATCAAAGTCCACTAAACCAAAGGTTTCCCATATTTTGTGCTTCTAGCATTCATAGCATTTATTTTTTACTTTAATAAGAGAGAGTTTAAGATATTATTTTTTCTGATAAGAAAAGAGGTACTGCAGGGAAAATGTTACCAGTTTTCACAAAATTGCTGAAATGTTTCTTTGTGAAAAAGGTTTAAAACCTACAAAAAGTGTATGAATTGAGTACAGAAATATCTGCAGTGAAGAAAAGTATTATTTGTTGAGAGGGGAAGAGGCAGAAGCAAATATTTTATTTTTTCAGTTCAAGGTCACTTTTCATTCAGAAAACAATTATAATTATTAATAATAGTTATTAAATAAATATGCCAAAAGAAATGGTGAAAAATTTTTTTTATTGCAAAAAACTGAATTCAAATTTCTCATAAGAGATGGTAGTGTATAATTTACTTTAAAAATCTTAATTCAAGCGCCATATCCAGTCAGTCAGTAGAATCAGTCATTTGTACTTTCGCTAATATTTTTTTTTCTTACATACTCAAAAATATATGTCCATATACTCCAAAAATATATGTCTTAAAGCTGAAACTTGAAACCTGCTGTAACTTTTTGTATTTTGATAGAAATGCATCCAAGTATTGCTGATAGCATGATGTCTCTTCCTGCTATGCAAGTAACTAATCTCAAGCAGAGGAGACACTTCACAAGCGCTCCTGAATTACATTTCAGTCGTGAAAATCAAGAAGTTCCTAAAAAACGGTGATTTTATGCTTTTTTCTGTTTGGTTCTTTTAGTAAAAAAAAAAAAAAACTTTTTAAATCTGAGACATATTTAATCAAGTAAATGATTATTCAATGTATATGTTTTTTAGTTCTTTGAATGATCCACCTCTGCCCTGTCATATGGAAGTTGTTGAGAATGACATAAGTGGTAATCTACTAATTAAAGCTAATGAAGAAGCTATTTTACCTATTTTAAATGAAGTCAATTCTACTTCAATTGCTTGGAGTCTTGAACCACCTTGTGAAGTAAATATCTTACTTTCGTTTTTGAAATTCTGTTTAGTGTTGATTTCTCCATATATAAAAATGTAATAGCAGTAGAGATTTGACATATCTTATCGCTTTTTCATCAGAAGTTATGAATCTGCACTTTTGTGGTAATCAGTTCAACTCATGCATTTAAAATGGAGACAAATATGAATTTTTATTTGTATCTTCAGTCAGTTGTTTATTCTGCACCTTGTCATATGCATGATCATGTTGCAAGTATATTAGAAAATTCTGCTCTCTCATTGATACTAAGCAGTATTCACATTTTGAAATTGTAATAGAACTATTCGTGTTTGCACATATTTAGAGCTTATGTTATATTTGTGCATATGTCTATGTTCGGGATTTTTATTTATTTTTCTAAATTTCGTTTTAAATTTGCTAATTATAGCTATAAATTGATTTCAATAGTTCAGGTTATTTGTCTCAATGACTGCTTGTTGTTTACCTTAAATGAGATACAAAGTACAATTTTCTTATTATTTTACTAATAATAAGTGCTATTAGTAAAACTTTTCATTCATTTGTTTAACATCAATCTGTTTTTTCTTAATATAAAGTTTTACTATGTATATGAAAAGGATCTGAAAGTTCAGAAACATGGCATAAAATAGCATAGCTTGAATAGTTTAACATACCTCTTTACAATGAGTAACTCGTGCAGTGATACACTGTTGCTAGTGTTTATATAGCTTCCCATAATCCCTCCTGAAATGCAGCTTTTGCCTTATCTAATGACACAAAAGAACATGGCTGCAAACTTTGTTAAATCAGTGGAAGTAAGAAAAATCTCTGTGGGCTGCCTAGTGAATGAGAAAGCAACTGGGTACAATTTCTAGTAAGAAACTTGTGACTATTAGGAACCAATTAAATAACATAGGCTGGAATGAAGACTGACACATTGCGATGGTAGATGTCCACTTCAACCCCATCTCAACTCTCTTGCATTGAATGGTCTTCCAGGAACAAGTCGTGTGTCATGATAACGCTCCTTGTCAACTATTCTGTCCTCAGGAATAAATTCAGAAGAATTTAAAAATAGTTCTCTTGCGCGTTCTTGATTATGTTTCTTGCAATCTTCACCGATTTTCTTCGATCGCAGTCAAGATGATGATTTTTCCATACTTGAAGAAGCATGCTTTGACTTAGTATAAAATAAATGTTAAATTCCTTCAACTAGGTTATCTTGCAAAAAAAAATATTAGATCATTATCGGCTTTGATGATTACTTTTCTTGATATCTGTTTCCATTCATTCTTTAATAGGGAGGTGAAATTATAAGAAACTGTTTGCTGCAATACTCGGTGAATGTTAGCTAATCTACAATAAATGAGCAGCTTTGGTTACATTCTCAAGAATTTGATAACGATACAGATAAATGCAGCACTCTTTTTGAGACAGTAACATCATTCGTACCTCTTCATTTTCAACATTGTAGCTGCAGCATTTTAATGTCTCTGCAGCTGTTTCATTCAAATGCAGAATGAATTTAAGATTTCAGTGTTGCTCTTAAAAATTTGTGTCTCTTAAATCGTTAAATGAAGACGACTGATCTCAATCACAGTCCATGCGCAGAACCATTCTAACTACAGAAATGAGGGATTGTAGAATATATTTTCTACTACTTAGGAAACCACATGATATTTTTACTATTTTCTTTTGTTGTCTTAGGTGACCAGTCGCAAAATGTTAGATCTTGCTTCATATTAATGTAAAGTTTGTAATTTCGATTAGTGTAAAATATGTTAAAATTCCTTAAATGATTTGTTGCATACAAGTAGTACTTTTATATTTTTTAATTCTCAATGTAGTGTTTAAAGAGAAATTGTGCAATTCTAAATTTTTACTTTAAAGATTTATGACATCCAGGGCTTGAGGAGTGAGATTCCTGATTAAATGCTCTTTTTTTTCATACACAAATAACTAGCTATACATTACAAGTTATATGTCTACTATTGATGATTTAAAACTTTGATCATATGAATGATCATGATTTCAAATCTTTAGTGTTAAACTTCATACCAAAAAATTAAGTATCAACAAAATATATTTTAAAATCATGTTAACTATTAAATGATCAAGCCTTAACAAAATCCAATCTGAAATGCAAGGTTATTTGTAATATATTAACCTACTGATGGAAATAAATAAGTAATTAAATTTGTAATGATACTGTCATTTTTAAATGTGAATCAAAATCTTTGTCCATTTTATGCAATATTCTACTATGTTAATATTTTTTTTAGCTTTTAATTATTTTCCAAATGTGAGTTATGTTATTTCCCTCTGAACAAGCGAAAGGTATCATGTGACCGACTAGTCAGAACTAGTTTCATCCAGTTCGAATGTGTACATCCCATGCACATGTTCATGATTACAGGCATTCAAAACTTCCTATTTTGGGGGAAAGTTGCCGATTTTCGAACAGCTTTCAAGTGTTAAATTTTGTATATTGCTAGGGAAATCTTTTTCCAAGATTTTTTAACTGATAATGAAACAACACCAATTCAAACTAGAGTTTATGAGTGGCATTGCCAGTTCAAAAGGGATCAATGAAGTATTGAGTATGATGAGAGATCAGGGTGGCCATCAGTATCCACTTATTGCGTTAAATGTTTGGATGATTCGGTAGGACACTAGAGGACAGGTCTATTCAAGGCCAAGTTATTCCATCACAATAATGCAGCTGCTCCAAGGTCTCTCCTGGAATCATATTACTTGTTAATGCATCATTTTTCGATACTTCCACAACCAACTTATTTCCCCGATTTCTCTCCATACGATTCCTTCCTGCCATTTTTCCTCGGGTGAAGAATGTGCTTAAGGGGTAACAATTCTCAAATTCCTAAGTGCAGTTAGCAGTGTGAAGGCATTGAAGGATGTGGCAAAAAGTGGTTTGCAATTCGCATTTATATCTTTGTATGAACGATGGCCAGAAACAATGGAATGACATTAAAGAAAACACCAAATAAGCAGTTTCTCTCTGTACTCATTCTTCCATAATAAAATGAATACTTTTTGAATCTAATAGTATATATTGCAAATATTAAATAAATATATTTCAATTTCTTCTTATGTCCGTGTGTTTTTTATTCCAATTTGTAACTTTAGCCTTCTTAAATCTTCTTCTAGGCCATTCCTATCTCACTTGTTTATGAGGACACAACCCATTGTAGTCAGCAAACTGTGTTACATCAAAGCTCATGTGAAACGGATGGAGTTATACATTTGTCTCTGCCTGGGTTGTACAAGTTTCACTTCGATAATAAATCAAGGTATATAAAACAAATAAATATTAATTATATAATTGAATTGGTTAGTAGAGGCCCTTTCCAATTATCTGTGGCAATATGTAGATTTAAAATTTTAAGAAAGTGAATTAAAAATATTTATGTGTACATATGTATCTATGTTTTTAAAAAGAACAACAATGGTACAGCAAGAGGTTGTTGAAATGTATGTTGTCCCATTATCTAGTTGCTTTAAATGTATAAGTTTTTTCTATTTATTCATGAACAAAAACACTAACATTTAAGGGAGATTGACTACTTTTGAACCGACATGGTAGAGTTTACAATACTTGTATATTTTGAAGGACTATTTCTAGTGGCTTGTAATCCATGCTAATTAAGGAATTATATATTTTTATTTATAGTTTATATGTTGATAGACAGCAATTAATTTTAATCCACTTGATGGTGTCTTTTAAAAATTGAACTTGGAATGAAAAGGTTTAATTGGAACAAAATATAATGCAACATGCCAACCCGAAAAAAACGATATTATATCTACTAATATAATTAAAGTGAATGTGTATGTGTATGTGGGTTGTGTTTGTTGGTGCTCTACAGGACAGACCGTTTCACCCAGAGCTACCAAATTTGGTAATGTATACTTTAGAGGATGGGAATGTACACCTTGGAGCTATTCTTTTGAAAAATAAATTATATTTTAATTAAAAATTAAGTTAAATTTTGTTGATAACTTCCGAAAATAGTATTACATAAAAAGGATTTTTATATCAACTTAAAATTAATCTTATCTGAAAATAAATCATTTTATAATAATACTAATTTAGCTTTTGTGCAGTTTTTTTCCTGATTTTTGATAATTTTTTAACAATATTTTTATGTTCAATTTGCAACAATATTTTTCATATCTTGGCAATGTCAAGAGGAATTTTTACTTTCTTTATTTCATCAAATTATTTGTTGAATCTATTAACAAAGCCCTCTAAGATATTGAATAATATATCTTAGCAGATATTATGCTTAACTTGCTATACTTAAATTTTTTTTATCAGCATGTTTCAATCCAACTACATACTTTTAATTAGACTCGTACAAGAGTAAAATACCTCTCACCATTTTGATGTTGGAATCAAATGTAAATTTTACATGTGGAATAAGAAATTTAAGTTGCAGAACCACATATGGTAACTTTCAGTTTGTTCGAGGATGCGGGCAGTTAAGTTTTTCATGCAAATGTGGCGTCATGTGACTTACTCCATTAGGGAGGTTCATGTATACAGTAAACAGAACAGGTGTGATGTTGCTAAAATTGCATGAATAAAATGTCTACCACAATTTGATGCTTAAAAATATTATGTTGATGGAGCCTTGAATATCGAGTTATGCATTAGAGATTTAATTAGAATTAAACATAACCATTATTCCTGGCAAATGGGCTAGTTAACAGCAGCTAGTTGTATATAAAATGCTTGGTACTTATTTCATGCTCTTCCATTTTTCTAGAAACTAGGCTTAAAAAATTTGTAGTAAAAGCAAATTCCTTTTTTATTGATATATGAAATTGGCTTTTTTTTACGAGCTTCTTCAGATAGTAACTTAGATTGGTTGATAGTATTCAAACATAAATCTATTATGTACTCATCTTTATTCGAATTTTGCTACTGAATGCATAAAAATGAAAAACTATATATTCAGAGAATCAATTGCCAGTACAAGAAATGCATTGTCATTAATCTGTGTCTAACCAAAATGTTTAAATTTAATAAAGTTGACAAAAATCTGTAAAATTTCTTATTTTCATAATAAGTTGTACTTAAGTTAAACATGGTTTTATGCTTGGAAAAAGTTTTAACTTAAATGTGTTTCCTTACATTTCATTACAGTAATACCTTGACTTATGCGAACTCGAAGTTACTTGGTTGCTTATCTTACTTGTCCATATTCTAAACTATAAGACAAGGAATAAAAAAATATATTAGTCTGCTATGAAGAAATTTTACATGAGAAAAAGTGTCGTTGAATCATCAGATGAGTTTGTTAGATTTTATGAAGATGTTGATAGCATACAGACTCCGTTTTATGTAATATTTTAATATGTACTATTTAATATCAGTATGTATGAAAATTGCATACTATTACATACTTTTCTTCCAAACAACAGTTTTTCCTTTCGCTTGCCTCTAATTAATCAAAATTCGTTGTTTATGTGCAATGTTAGACCCCAACTTATACCTTTTCTTCAGCCCCACCTATAATGTAACTTAGCGGTATTACTGTAATCTAGTTTAATTTGCTAGTGTCAGAATACTTTTCTTTCTACTTGTTAAGAAAAAAAATGTTGAAATGAAAGAATTTATTCCTGCAATCCAATTAAGTATTTTATTTATTTTTTTTAGTTGTAAATATGAAAGCATGTTTTAATGTTGAAAATTGTAATCTTTTCAGGTCTTCTTCAATGTTAGTGCGTTACAGTTTCAAGGCTAACATTTTGAAAGAGCCAGAGATCTCCATTTAATCTATTTAAATATATAATTGTTATTGAATGTATATTTGTAAATTATTTATAGCATTATATTGTTTTTTTTTGTGGCTTCATATTTGTTAAGACTTTTTTAAATTTTTATTTATTGTGATTAAAGTGCCTTGAGAATATACCATGACTGTATTTGTGTTTGTTTCCATTTGTAGATTTGTATTTAGGAAATTAAACATTGATTAAATTTCGAATTGTATCATTCACACTTATGTAGCATTTATATATTTATTTTCAGTTTGTGCTTTTAAAAAATTCATTTGTTCTGTAAAGAATAAAATTGATGTATTGTTATCAAAATCTTAAAAAGTGGAACTTAAGTACATGAAATGAATTCCCAAATAGTGAGAGATAGCAAGCCAGTTATTTAAAAGGTCAACAAAAACTAATTTTTAAAGCAGCCATTCTTTGAGAAAACTGCTGAACATTAACAACATTTAACCAAATGATTTCTTGCAAATGAATTGTTTCTAAAAGTGTAAAGGACAATTTACTGCTTTATTCTTTGTCAGAGAGCCATCAAATATGAAGATTAATGATCAGCATGCTCATTATTTAGTGCACAGCTCCAACTGGCTACACAATAAGATGGACCAGATACCTGATGACTGACTGATCATGCATACTGTTGATATAGAGAGAAGAGCTTGTTACAATTTTTTTTTCTTGTTAAAAGAAGCAGTGCCGGAGCGATGTTCCAGCTGCACTACACTCTGTTGCCGAAACTCGGAGAGTCACTCACAGTATTATTATGAATTAGCCTTCTACGTTTATTTTTAAGTAACCTAGTGATCAGGAGGAATTTTTAAGAAGTCCTGTCTTCAAAATCTATAACAATCTTCCTTAAATGTTTTTCAGTAGACATGCATATTAGCATAAGTATGTAAAACTCTTCATAACAAACATGTCAAAAGTCATAGTTTTTCTCTCGCACATGTTTGAAACTAGAACTAGCTACTGATTGTCTTCAAATTTTCCATGAGACTTAATGACAACATAAAGAATTATTCTTCCTAATAAAATGCGATGGAGAAGTAAGGAATATTGATGAATAATAATTGTTGTTCAACATACATTAGAATCAAAAACTGAGAATAAGTGAGTTTTTCTGTTCTATGAATTTCTATATAGAAATGTTAATATTTGATGCGGTTTTATTAGGTTATCTTGAAAAGACAGTGTAATAAAAATGTAATTATAAAATGACGAGGTTCTTCATTTTTGAAAATAAAATTATGTGAATTTATTCCTATGACTGCACATTGAGTCACTGAGATAGTTTGGTGACACTGTAAAAAGGTCCCTTGGAAGGAAGGAATTTTATATATAGCCCAGCTGTATTGTACGTTTATTAGCAGTGCTGGATTAAGCTTTCTAGGGGCCCTTAGGTAATGCAAGTATCGGGGCCCTTTTTCTCCTTCCCAAATTCCAAAACCAGAGATTTTGTATTAATTTTAATTAAATCTGTATACAAGCAGTTTTAAGGAGAACATTTTGACAAACTGGAACAACTAAACATTTAATTGCGTATATCTTTCAAAAGAGTAGGTTTCAGTGTATGCTCAAAATAAAATAAAAAATAAATGCAAAATTAAAATTTAAAAGTAATTTTATACAAAGTGGTAAAAACAGGACAAAAGTTTCTAACACAATCTAAATACTATATAATTATAGGATCTTACATTTTTTTTTAAATTGTAAAGAAATATATTTTTTAGAATTATAAAATAACATAAAGCAAGTAATGCAATAGGGTAATTAGGAAAATTGTTAGAATAATGTTCTAAAACTTAAAAGACTCTGGATTTCAATTTGAATAAATTCGAGTGCATGGCCTTTGTAAATTAAATGAAAGCACAAAATTAAATTACTTTAAAAGTACTTCAAAAAAATCTCGGGGCCTTCACAGTTGTGGGACCCCTAGGCAGTTGTCTATATAAGAATCCAGCCCTGTTTATAGAGGTTTTTTGTTTGAAATATTTAAATTCTAGATATATTGTTTATACTTTAAATGAAAATTAAGTTACTCTTTAACACTCTCACTTTGACACAACCAAAGAACAAGAAAATATAAATAAGAGATTGATATAGTTCATGATAATATATTTTCTGATAAACTGAGAGAAGATCGTTATTTCTTGTGCTTCATAACAATAGAAACCTTATCAGTACTAATGATTTTAACAAAGAAATGAAGAGAATATTATTGTAATATACATAGAAACGCAGTTGACAGTTTTATCTCTTAATTTCCAATTGGAAATAATATTCTTTGCACAATTTTTCACTTATGAAAATTCAGCAGAGAATTAATCTAAGCATTGTTGGTGAAAACTCAAGTTTGCTGTACTCGGAAACGAGCTAGTTGACGAACTTGCCAAAGAGACCACTGCAAGATACACTATCGATTATATATTTAATAGATCTTGTGTCCAACTGAAAAATGATGTCAAGAAACAAATACTGATGAAATGGCAAGAAAGATGGGATTCTTCCCAAAAAGGGACTTGGGCCAAAATGTTTTTTAGCCATGTAAATTTTGAAAGATTAATGGGTAACTTCTTTCTAAATCAAATATTTACTGGATATGGTGTTTTTGGTGAATACCAAAGTAGATTTTTTCAGAAAGATCCAATGCGTCGTTGCAGCCAAGAAATCGAATCAGTCAAACACATGGTTATAAAATGTAAATTATGGAATAAAATAAGAGAAAATTGGTCAAATTGGAATGTGGTCAAACTTTTGCAAATCCAACTGTGTAGAAAGGGAGCAGAAAAAATGGTTGAAAGTCAGTTATTATCCTTAATTGAGGAACAGGACAATATTTAACCACTTGTTGTAAATGCATTTGTGCTTTATTTGTTTCATATTTATGAACAAATTGTTGACTTATGTTTTGTACTCGGACCAACACACACTGACTAGTGGTTTAGATATAGTGTCGGCGACCTAATCACTGCCACAGACAAGTGTCGCCTTTGTTTATCGTGTTGAGTGGGGTCGCCTCGTGGCTGCCGATTGCCTTTTGTACCATGCGGTTAGGCCAGATCGGGGCTTGCTTTGTTTATTGTGCTCGGAAAATTAAGAGGTGTATCTTTACACCCACTAAAATACACATGAAAACGATCCTAATGTATTTATAAATAATTGATATATTGGAACAGATCTTATTTTTAAATACTACCAGTAACCGATAATCTGCATGATGAAACTATATTTATGTGATTTTTGTTTCATTTCAACGATTTTTTTTTGTGGTGGTTTTTTGCGAAGGCATGTAGAAACATGTAATATGCATTCAACAGTGAAGCAGTCGTTGATAACTTTTTATGTACAGGCAACTGGACTTATCAATGACTATAGTATTTAGAATAAACTCATTTCGACTTTGAAGTAAGGGTGGAACTAAGAACTTATACATTTCCGATCGCCTTGAATAACTTTCAAGCATCCATGTATTTACATGGATTTTTTTTTTTATAATTAAACTTCAAGAGCTTTGGTATGGTTGACAAATAATTGTCAACCATACCAAAGCTCTTAAAGTTTAATTATAATAAAAAACTTGGAATAAATATAGCATATATCAAGTTATATATATATATAAAAATTACCTATAATCAAGGTAATATAAAATACTACTTTGTTTATCTTTTAAATAACTAAAAATTACGTAACATCTTCAAAGTTCTATAAATTATGTTTATATAGAAAAACTATTACTGGAAACCTGCATTTATTATTCAACAGTCTGTCCTGCATATTATATAATTGGTAAAGTTTATTGTATACGATCAGGGAGATTTGAAAAATCAATTCTAATTTTCTGAAAAGGGAAATTGAGGAGCAATTTGCTTATCTGTTCCATTTCTTCTAAACGCCTTGATGTTTTAATTATCTGCCGATAACAATATTTTTGATATCCATTTCAAAAGATTTTTTTTAATGTGGAAGTTAAAAAAACGTTGAAGCCATATCCTCTTATTCCGTAAACCCCTACAATTCCATTGAACGAACGTCATGAAGCAGAAGAAATGTAACAGAAAAAATTAAGAGGAAAAGAGGGAGAGAAAAGAAACAAAGAAAAAGCAACTTGCAAAGGAGCAACAACAACCACAGAAAAACCCCACAAAACTTGTGAGGAAAGAAAAAAGTCTAAAAGGTTCCAAACTAAGTATGGTGCCCCTCTACATCTAAATGCATGGGTGTGCTTGAAACGTTCATAAAGTTTTTCACAGCACTTTTCTTTCTAGAAGGCGATTTGGTGTTTGTTTCAGCCTGGTTCATCATTTTGAAGAAGTTTTGAAGTAGAGTCTCAACTGTTCTTTCAAACATTTTCATGAGAGCAAGGGTTTGCTGTTCCATTTTTTCTTGAAAAGCAAGCGTTTGTTTTTCCATTTTTTTCAAGGAGAGATTGAACAATGGACTCTATTTTTTGCTTAACAGTAGATTCGAAATCATCGCTGATCATATTTGATTTTAGTGCTGTCGCGTAATTTGCATTGGAGGCGTGACTGAACATGCGTCTGGCCTCTCCTGTCGCAAGATGGTTCCTGAATTTTAACTCTAACATTTGTTGCTCTTTGCTATACATAGGACATGCTTTAGACGTTGCAAAGTGCGGTCCCTGGCAATTGTTGCACTTTACAAGCCCTTGACATGGACCAACGTGAACTGTACCACATAGGTGGCATGCTTGGGATTTTTCGCAAATTCTGGTTGGATGAAAAAAGCTGAAACACTTAGTACATTTTCGAGGCCTGTCTATGAAAGGCTGAATTTTCTGATTTATGAACCAGATTTTAACAGAATCTGACAGATAGGTGCCAAGAATAGTAACAAGAACTAAAGAAGTTTCTCTTTCTCTAAAGAAGAGTTTGGTTTCACGAATCCTCACATATGGGTGATGACAATATCGTTATTACAGGATAGTTCATCCGCTAACTCTTCCAGTGTTGTTTTCGTTGGTATATCAGGAATGAGGAATCGGGAGGAAATGTTTTCCTAAAACAAATCAGTAGACACTGGAGTGTCTAAAACGTTTTGACGGGTATATTTTAAATTGGTAATATTTGAGTGCTCGGTAATCGCTTGTTTGATATAAGTATGGAGTTGAAAAGGGTTCAAACGGGGCATTTTTGCTGAGCTGTTCTTTTTCCGATAACTATGTTGATTGTTTCAAACTGTTTTTGACAAAGGTACTGTACAAGTTCGTTTGTGGGTTTACCACTTATTAGAAATCGGTCATTAGATGTAGGTACCATATTGTCAGTTTCTTTAATGTAATTCACGAAATCAAAAGCATCATCCAGTTCAGAGACAGTCACAATGGAATGACTCACGTTGCCCCAAAAGTTGCGAGGTTACGTATGCAAACCAAGGAAACGGCAAGAAAAAATGGGTGGGTCTTACCTGTCGGCTTCAAAAAACTAAAAGAGAAAGAAGAAAACGCAAAAGATAAACAAATGCGCAGCCACGCAAATCCAACACAAGAGCTCGAGAAATGGGACCGTCACTGTTGCCGGTTCAGATCGAACTCTCTTATACGGGAAATTTGGTTAAATACTCTTGATATACCAATTGCAGTAGAATATTGACTCTGGGTGCTCTGTGAAGGCGTACGGAAAGAGCACACGACGATTCGAAAGGTACAGTGGCAAACAAGTTGAGGGTAAGAAGAAGATATCTGAGTTTGTTTCTACTCATTAAGGTGCTGTATTCATTCTTAAAGGCCTATTCGAATACTTCTTTTAAATTAGGAACTAGCTGTGTGACCCGGCGTTGCAAGGGCTATCTCGAATAATGCGTCATTCCCTGTTGGAGAGAAGAAACGTGGTCACGTGAGGCCTCGGGATCCATATTTCTTCATATGCCCGGCTCCGTTTTTTTTTTCAACAAATTTTGTCACTTTCACATTTTTTCACTACTTCCCCCAACAAACGTAAACATTCTTTCGAATCTAGTCTTTTTATTACTTTATTTTCATATGCCCGCCTCCGGTTTATTTTTTCTACAAATATTGTCACTATAACTTTCCCCAAGTAAATCTCCTTTTTTAATTACCTTATAGCTAATAACCCAGCGTTTCTCGGGATCCACATTTTTTCATATGCCGGCCTCTGTTTTTTCCCCCTACAAATATTGTCACTAAGCTTCTCCAACAAACTTAAATCTTTATTGAATCCTCTCTTGTTGGATTAAAACTTTCAATTCTAGTCTTTTTACTACCTTAAAACAGTATGGCTTGAATGAAAACGCTAGAATTCCAATGTTTATAAATTAAAACAGTTTAGCATAATATTTTCTTTTGCAAAAGAAAAAAATAATATGAAATAAAAAGCAGAAACGATAAACGATTTAATAGTACACCAAACTGATAAATTAAACCTTCGTCTTTTTAATTCTTGCTTGAATACAAGAAAGAATATCAGCAAGAATTACAAAAGGCCATGATAATTTTTAGAATCCGAAGAAGGAAAGTAACAGATATTTTTACTTTCTGAATTTCTAAACATTAAATATTTTCCGTCTCGGCGCCGTCACCCTAAAACTAGCGCCCGGGCATCAGTCACCCAATACACCATTGGTTGAGGCATACTCGCTGTGCAACTTTCTTCTGTTAATTTCAGGAAGGATATTTTCATTGCATTCATATTTTGCATCGAATTTGCGAAATCTGGTTAGTTTTGTTACAAAAGAACTCCAATTTTACTAACCGAAATTTTTTGCCGAATTTCTTATTTTAATGTAACAAGCTTGGCGTACACAATTCGAAATATTTTTACAATCTGCAAGCAACAAAAACGGGTTTTGTTTATTGAAATACGAAAAAATGTTCGACTTATTTTTTCAATCGACATATGCTTCCACTTAAAATCACGATTTTTCATGCAACTGATTTTCACAAAATTGCTTGTTTTTAAAACATGATCGTTTGCCGATTAATCGCATTGGTTATATAATCTCATGTATATCATACCGACTCTAAAAAATCGACAGATATTCAAAAAAATGTATGAGAAGATTGCTCATCGATACAAGATACCATTTTTGTATCTATGGCAATAACTCGATTTTGAAGACGCATTTATATAAAGCAGAATAGACATGTTTTGCGAGCCGCAAACTTAATTTTGCCGATTTCGCATGCAGAAATTTTTTACTTTGATAAATAAAATGTTTCGATTAAATATTTATAGATTATTTTCCAAAATTACAGACTTGGGAAATATAATTTCACATTGTGTACTATACTGTTGAAATCATATGTCTTCATATACTAGAAATAAAAAATGATGTTCCATTATTTTCTGAAAATTTGCCGACAGGTCTGGCAAAAATGCCGACTTCGGAAAATTCTGGGGCGGTCCTCCTCATCCCCCCCCCCTCGCCACGTCCCTGGGGCCTAATGATGATCCTCTCAAATTTTCTCCACATCTTTATTTATCTACTAGTTAAATCGCCCGTTGTGTGAACGGGGTACAAAAATTTGCCAAATGGGGGAGCACAGCATACCCGACAGGGAGGGCCTTGGAAACCCGGACCCCCCACACTGCGCCATCCTTGTGTCTAATTAGCCTAAATAAGGCTATGACTTTTCAGATTGCTTTCTTGTTTACATACTTTAATTTACGTTTGTTCAGAAGTGAAATAAACTAAATGAGACCATACTGCAATAAAATGTAAAAGAATAATAAAAACTGAACACTAATTCGTATAATTTGTGACACTTCAGAATAAAATTTAAAAAAAAAATGTTTTACTTTCATGACATACAAGATAATATTTATTTCTCAAAAAGTTTATGAAATTATATGTATTAGTAAAAACGTGTGTAACAAAAAGTTATAAGTTTCAAAACATTTGTAATGTTGGTATAATACGTGTGTGTTTCCAGCTCTGCGTCCTCCATATTTCTGAGTATAGGGGAACCCGGGGCAAAACGGAATACTTAAGGTTTGGAGGGCTGTAAAATAGTAAATAACACTCAGAAATGTTTGAAAATGCACCTTTATAAAGTTTATTTAGTTGGACATATACAATGAATTTAAAAATTAACCAATGATCATTACATAAATTTTTATTTATGATTTAGCAAAAATTGTGAAACGGAACCCGGTTTTATGTATTCTTTGAAAATACTTAAATGTAAAAAATGAATGTTTCTTATGACTATTCAATATATTATAAGTTATATTAAATCTAAGAAATTCCAATAAAATTACTTCAGATATTATGTTGGTAATTAAAAATTAAACAAAGGAAAAGTAAAGTTAACGACAAAACTCACAAATGAGAAATGCATCTTCGTCATCACTTTCTACTCCGGCAGAAGAGTTGTGTGCCCAATTAAGACATTTTTGGCAAACTATCCATCCTTCTACCGAATCGCAATAAAGTTCATGACAGTAAAGACATACGGTGTTCCCTTCTGTATCACTTGCGGCACTGGATTTTACTTGTTTTTCTTCGTTAGTTTTCTTTCTTTCTTTTTTTGTTTGACACTTTAGTCTTCCTTTGAGTGGTTAGACGCTTCTTGCCATTGTTGGTTTTCAGTTTCTTCTTAGAACTTTCTTCCTTCTCTCTGTTCTTCTTGTTTGCGACATCAATGCTGGTTTGAAGTTCAAGCTTATAAGGTGATGCTGTTAGGATGGTCGCTTTTCCCTTCTTTCGGTTGGTTTTTCTTTTATGTTTCGCCTCTACTTGTGGCATAGTAATAATATCGTTTGGAGATACGCTTGGGAATCGTGTTGGCATCAATGGTACAACTTGTGGCGTATCTGCTAAAACTTTGGTTGAGTTCTTCGTAGGCCTAATAATAATGTCCGTATTCCATGCAGAACAAGATGGCTGATTCAAGATATTGTCCATTTGTTCTGATCCAGATGATGGATGATTTAAAGCTTCTAATGCAGTTGTTACTGGTGTAGAAGGTCTGGCAATCTGAACTGGGATGGGTTCTGTTTGTGTTTCATTATCAATGAGGAAAGGTGATCAGTTGTTGCAGAAGACAAAAAGTCTTCGTCCTTGAAAACCCCTGGGTTTACAGGTCAAATTCCTGTTTCCTCAAACTCCTTTAGTGCTGTTCTCATGTTGGCCCCATTATACAGATCCAAAGAGTGATGCAATTTCCCAAAGCTTGATGACCTTTCCTGGATTTGTTCTTAGCCATTTTCTTGTTTCTTTCTCATGGTAACCACTAAAAAGTTTCATCAGTGCAATATCAAGTCGCTGCAATCTGTGGGAGTATGTGGGGGCAAACATAATATTATTACACCATTATCTCTGGAATAGTCATTAAGGGTATTTTTTTGTATAGGTACACAATCAGAAGAACGGGATTCTCATTAGTGGCTTTGCTAAACGCTACAAACTTTTGAAAACATTAAAAAAAAGGTCTGAGGCCATCCATCCGTTTTGGTACACTTCAGCCCAAGATTAAGGAGGCAAACCTATTTCAAATTCCTTTTGCATCCGTACACGGGGGGGGGGGAATATAAGCATTGGCGGCATGTAGGCTCCTGCAGCAGAAAAGCACAGTTCAACGGTGACATTTTATCCTCGATCAGCTGATTTCAAAGCGGCAACTTGGCACTTTCCTCCTGTGGCAATGATTTTAGAATGTCCTTTTGGGTTAATCGATATGCCTGTTTCGTCGGAGTTGTAAATCCTATCCTGAGTGAGTTTGTGCTTATCCACAACATCCTTTAAAAAATCGAAAATTCTGATTACATTGGACCGATTAAAGCCCATAGCGCGAGCACCGAATGTTGCCTCAGGCTTGCGCAAGGCAAGTTCCGGATGCCTAGATAAAAAGTATTTCATCCAATCCCCTGCCATTTGCATGTCCCTATTGAAAGGATGAATCAAATTATTTTTTTCCGCTAACTGAAAAGCTAGATGACGACAATCTATCATTGTCAATCCGAACAATCTGGTTTCCATTTCTTATAGATACTCAACAAATTCTGTCTCTTGTGCCGACGAAAAAACAGGTACATAATAACCCAAAGATTTTTGGAGCTCAGCGTTGTCATCTTTTAGTTTTTCTGGACATAGCTCCTAATTGTAGTTTTTGGTACACGAAATTGTGCTGAAGCATTTTTGAGTCCCATTTCTTTTTTTATTATAACATCTACAGCACTCTTCAAATTCTCTAGGGACCATTCTTGCTTTCTGGATTTCCGAATGTAATTTCTCACCACCTGAAACAGAATGAGCAACGACTTTTAGGCTATAACAGGAAAATATGTTCCCATCCCACCGCTCTTACCGTTGAAATGAGATTTAAACATACAGAAATCACCTTCACAATAGGGAAATTACACCAGGGCAAAACGGAACCCGGTTCCGTTTTGCCCCAAGTGCAGAGGTTAACAAAGAACTACTGTAAGGCTAGGTTAGAAACTAAGCAACTACAATACAGATACGTGAATGAGTAGTTCAACGAGTAAATACACTCCTGCTCAAAAAATAAGTAACAAAGGCAAAACTCGGAATAAAACAAAAACCATTTAATGGATATGCGTGAAAGTTGTACACGAGGTAGGTGTGGCATTACTAGACCACATATCAAACAATAAAGCAAAGACAAACAAAAACACATAGATTACGGCCGTCGCGGCGCGACAGCCCAAATTGGTAGGCAGAATGTGCAATGGGAACCACACGCTAATAACGGGTATCATACCCTCTAGCTGAAATGCATGCTTGACAACGGCGAGGCATGCTGGCAATAGTGTCGTTGGTCGCTTGTTGTGGCAGTAATGCCCATTCCTGTAGTAAGGCTTGTTGGAGCTTGTGGAGGGTGCCTTGAGGCACACTGCGGCCTACAATCCGTCTTCCCAACATGTCCCACACATGCTCTATGAGATTCAGGTCCGGTGATCTAGCAGGCCACGCCATCTGTGGAATGGTTTCACTCTCCAGATAACTCCGCATCAATCGTGTTCTATGTGGGCGGGCGTTATCGTCCATAAATATCGCGTCGGTACCCATTGTAGCGATAAAAGGCCGCACAAGAAGGTGTAGGATTTCGTCGCAATATCGAGCAGCCGTGACGGAACCCCCAGCGACCACTTAGAGGTCGGTTCGGCCGTTCGTTGCTATCCCTGCCGAGACAAGTAACCCGCCACTTCTGTAATGGTCTCTTTCGACGATGTTTGGCGCCCGATAGCGTGTCCCTAGCTCTCGCCATATCATTTCCCTTCGGGAATCGTTCTGAATGTTAAATCTATACTCATCCGTAAAGAGTACGTGGCCCCACTGCTTTGGTGTCCAACTGCGATGTTTACGGGCCCAATGCAACCGCGCTCTGACGTGTGCTGGGGACAAAGGCACACAAACAACAAGTCGTCGTGCGAACAGTCCTCCTTCATACAGCCTGCGCGACACAGTTTGGCGGGTTTTCCTGCAGCAGCAGAGAGCTGCGACGTCAGTTGTCGCGCTGTTAGTGTCCTCCGGCGTCTGGCACATTGCAACAGGTAGCGATCGTCTGATGTTGTGGTGATTCTCCGGAGTCCAGACCCACGTCTTCTACTGGCGTTTTGATCCCTTTGGTAATGGTTCCGCAGCCTATGGATGACACTACGATGCACATTCAGCTCTCTGGCAACAGCAGATTGTCTTGCACCAGCTTGCAGCGTACCGACAGCCCTCCAACGCATCTCATCGTGCAAATGGTTTCTTCTACTCATGCTTTCAGCTTTATCTATCTCGGATTCCGCGAAACTATCGCTGCTTGCGAACTGAAGCATAGGTCCGGCAAGCCCCTTTTTAAGGCGTTGCGGTGTGACAACGGGATAGCTTTTTATGCTAATTTTGGTTGCCTATTTGCATTCGGCAATGCAACCTCTACCTCATTTGTAAATTGTGTGTTTTAATTCATCGTTTTGCATGTGTACCGCGACTTTTCGTGTTTGTTGCTTATTTTTTGAGCAGGAGCGTATTAACGAAAAAATAGTGCTTATCCAAACATAATTATAACTTGTTTGACTTACCTTAGGAAGAAAACTCGGTGAAACTGCAGTGTGTTGTTCAGAAACGAGGAATTCTTCTAAAATATGCGTAGAAGCCAACTCTCTTGGACTTTGGCAGTTCAGTTATGCGCAGTAGGGTGTGTTATGAAACTCCAGGAGTTTACACTAGTTTGCGCAACAAACTGGGAGAACAAATGGGGGGGGGGGGGTTCTGTTTAGTCCCGGGTTCACCTAACTACCAAATTTTTAGCTTATAAATGAATTTTAAGATTTTTTTATTTTATTAATAAGAAGTTTTTTCCTGAGCTCATTTTTATGTTGAACTCTAATCTTATTAAATAATTAATGTATCCAATCAATAAATTAAAACTTTTAGAGCGATTTTTTATACTTCTCTTTTTAGTTTTTTACTGATTGAACAATGCATGCAAGAAAAATCTGTCTCCTATGAAATTTAAAACCGTCAATAAAGTGCTGTGCTTGCTGTTGGGGGGGAGGGGTGTCCGTATTATTAGTTCTAGGGACTATTGGTGGATGGTGGGGTCATTAGAACCAGTGGTACGTCTACAAACACCTGTGTTAATTTTTGTAAAAGAAATTTTTAATGTTTTTTATATAAATTTTTCATTCAATAACAAACATAAAAAATAGAATTATGAAAAAAACTTGAGTTACAAAATTTTATTTGTTTATTGATTGTGTTATTTATATAATGAGACCTGAATACTGAAATGGGCTGTCCAAGTACTAAAAAAACTGCTTATTCATATTGAAATAAATAATATTAAAATTTAGAAGTCATCTTCGGCAATACAGGATTCAGCACTGGAGACACTCACATTTTATACAAACATTATTTATGTTCCTTCCCTTTTTTATATTTTCTAAAACGATTTCTTACTATTGCATACAATTTTGTAGAGTATTATGCAAAATGGGTTATAATCTTACAAGTCGTGAAAGTGGAATTTCTAGCCATGTTTTTTTTTTATGAACAAGATCAATTTTTTTCATTTTGTATTAATACGTTTTCTGTTCATTGTACTTTTTTTTCTTTATCCAAAGAAGAGTATAATTATTTTCTTTTAATTTATTCGAATTTTGATAAAGCTTAAATGGAGATAAGTAAACAACATTCCTTTTTTTTAGTGTAAATTTATTTTATTCGGTAATTAGGATTTTCACCCCCTTACTTTATGAAGCTGACGGGGAAAAGTACAAAAAGAATGCTGATATTAAATGTTTCCTACATAGTAACACGTGTCCATAGAGGGCAGTTCTACTTTACTTAGGTTAATTTTAATAATAAATATAATTTCATTTTTAGTTTAAGAATTCTTTAATAGAGGGCAGCACTATTTATTCTGAACTATCTGCATTTCAAATGTATGTTATTAAATAAGCAAGACAATTTAAGATTTACTTTCATTTATTATTTGTTTACTTGTGTAATTAGGACAGTGACGCTACTTTTTATGTCTTCTATGTTAAATATACAAAGAGAAAGTTTTGTAATTCTCCGAAAATTCTTCCTCCAGATTTTGATGAATCTCCACGTTTTGATCCGATAAATCATTTTTGGAATTATGACTGCATGTCTCCTCCCGTTTCTTCAGCTAAAAGTTATCGCCGGAAAATATCAAAATTACAATACTTAAAAACAGAGCGACGATCTGTAATTGGAAAGTTAATTTTGAATAATTATATAAGATTGTTAAGTCGGGAGCATTTCTTCGCACATTATCTCGACAATTTAAATTTAGGCTGCAATCGACCCATTTTTGGTTCAAATTTACCTCAAAATCATTTCGCACTTCGAGTTTTTAGAAAGCGGGGTTAAATTTTGCACTTCAAATTTAAAGTTCCTATAGGCAGGCCCGGCGAGAGAGGGGGCAAGAGGGGCAAAATCCCCGAGGCCCGGGGGGCGCGTACCCTGAATAAGGAAAAATAAATTTTTCTTATTTTCAAGAATATTTATTTTTATCGATAGCAAATGGGGTTCTGTATGAGTTCAACTATATTTTTACATTTACAGTTCATCTCTAGTCGTCCGAAACTCCGATGCTGGCGTTTTCTTGCTGATGTAGTATCAGAAAACGGGCTATAGTTTCCCAAATTCTCAAGCCAGTGGCACCAAAATTGGTGGGCGGGTTCCTCAGATGCCTTCGATATATTGAAGAAACACCACATTATTGATGAATTGTATACTAAAATGGCACAGAAACTGGAAGATATGAAAACGCGGCCATTTTCGTTGCCAGCTGAACCGATTCCTGTTTGAACAGATGAGATTATGCAAATTTTAATGTAAATTTTATATGTGTCAGGTCACCCATGGGGGGCTTCATGAAGATTTTTCAAATATAAGAGTATAAGTTGAGTTTTCTCTCTCGCCCCATTTTCCCGGACGAGTAATTGCATTTGAACTGTTCATGTTCTCCGACTGCAGGTAAATCAGTTTTAAAATAAAATTTCTTTGTAAGTAAACACCACTCCTGTTATGGGTGATGCCTGATATCTGACTCAATAAACCAGTACGGCTGGTACTCATCCTTGCCGTCCAACATCATGTCTTACATTGATTTGACTTTAAAAAGATAATAAATGTCGCCTCTGTGTATGGGTGTGGGGTCCTTCTGCACCCCGTCAGGAATGCCCTGAGTGCAGCAGCTGAAAAAATCAGCGGCTGCCCTCTGTTTTCTCGTATATTAACACAATGTGGAGCGTTTGGTGCCTCATAGTATAGTGAAGAAAGCCAAGTGAGCATCAGGGGTGTAGTGGAGCCGGCACTCACCGGCACGCCATTCTGGCACTGCTTTTCTCTACGAGAAATAAGTAACAAAAAAATTGTGAAAACGTCCTTAAAACAGCGCGATTTTAAGGAAGAAAACCAAGTGAGCATCAGGGGTGTAGTGGAGCCGGCACGCACCAGCACGCCATTCTGGTGCGTGAGGTCCTTCTGCACCCCGTCAGGAACGCCCTGAGTGCAGCAACTGAAAAAATCAGCGGCTGCCCTCGGTTTTCTCGTATATTAACACAATGTGGAGCATTTGGTGCCTCATAGTATAGTGAAGAAAACCAAGTGAGCATCCGGGGTGTAGTGGAGCTGGCACGCACCGTTACGCCATTCTGGCACTGCTTTTTTCTACGAGAAATAAATAACAAAAAAATTGTGAAAACGTCCTTAAAACAGCGCGATTTTTGTCACCTTGGTTAGAGCGTTCCGGCACTGCCTTTAGAGCGTCCTAGCACTGCTTATTTTGCGACTACACCACTGGCAAGCATTTTGGACGTCTTCCTTCAGACTGATTGTGTCCAAAATCTGATGCAGGCTTTCGATTTTAGTGATAAGACCACATATGAAATTTCACTTATCTAATTACTTGCGTTTTTGAGTTATCGCGTTCACATACATACGAATATATAACGCTACAAGCGGTCAAGCTGTAGACGGATTTGGTCCAAATTTTGATATAGATCTACAATTTTGATGATAAAACAATAAGCCGGATCTCATCCATCCAGCTCTGTGAGTTTTTGAGTTCATAGAATAGTGAAGAAAACTGAGTGTGCATTTTGGACGCCTTCCTTTGTACTGATTGGATCCAAAATCTGATACAGACTTACGATTTTGGTGACAAGACTACATACGAAATTTCATTTATCTAAATAGTTGCGTTTTTTAGGTATCACTTGAACATACATCCGAATATACAAACCGACAGACGCTCAAGCCATTGACGGATTTGGTCCAGATTTCGATACAGATCTACAATTTTGATGATAAAACAAGGAGCCGGATTTCATCGATGTAGCTTCGTGCGTTTTGGAGTTATCGTGTTCACATGCACACGGACGGGCGGACAAACACACTTCCATTAGCTGCATTTCGTCCAAAATTTGATAGAAATCTACAATTTTGGTGCAAAGACCACATACATAATTTGACCCGCTTATCTCGTTGTGATTTTGAGTTATCGCGTTCATAGACAAACATAATTCCAAAAATGTTTTTTTCTGTCTCATGAAAGTCTAAAATGCGTAGATCCATCAAAATCTTGAATTCGAATTTTTTGACGATTACAATACTTTCACTTTATATACTTCGTATACGAGAAAGTAAAATTTTATGATTGCGACATGGCAACTTATTTGATATCAGACGATTAATTTCTTAATCTACTAAATGGTAACACATTGAATCACTTTTCACCTAAACTTTCTCTAATATCTATTTATTGTTTAGAAATATATTATCTCGAAATGATATTTCCTGTGTATTTTTAAGAGAAGAACATGGTTTTTATTTTTTTCTTTCTAAATAAAGTCAAGTTAGTTCATTTCTTTTTTGGGAAAAATGGACAATTATATGAATTTGAAATTAACTAAGGCGTGTAATTTTTTTTACTAGAAAACTATTTTTACACAATGCTTCATTATAACATTTATTAGCTGTAATTAACTTACTTTTAATAGTTTACTTAGCCTAGCTTAGATATAGTCAATAAATTAGCCTGGTTTTTAAGTTGATATTTTTTGTTTAGTTTTTTTGGGGGGCAGGGGGGAAATTTTTATGTAAAACTTGTACCTGTGCCTCTAAAGAAGGAATAATATTTTTCTAGAATGAATTTTGAGAAGAAAAGAACTAGAATTGTTAAAAATTGTTAAACTAGTTGATAATTTTCGTTTACTTTGAAAACAAACATGGGTATCTGTTTACTTTATGATTATTGTGCAGTTCCATTTCTAGATCAGACAGAAAAAAATATCTCCCAATGAACGCATGTTTTAGTATATTTAATATTTCTACTGTTTACCTGAATGAGTCAAATGCTTACTCGATGAAAGAAAGAGTGATTTGCACTAAAAGGGGATGTGAATTACACTTTTTTTTAAAATATGAATTCTAAATGAATATGAATTTGAATTACTTGTCAATATTTTAGTAATGAAACTGAAATGGGAAGTTTCGAGGAAAATCCCATTACTATTAGATATAATCATTCTATGTTTTGTTCCCTTTTTCATTAGTTCTCTTAATATACTACTATTTACTATATTTAAGTCACCTGTAATTACATGTCCATGCTTTTTATCTATAAAGTTGTTGTATTCATTACATATGCAATTATCAATATTACTACTTTCTTTAATTTTATTGTAGTTAAATATCAATCTTCCAAGTTGTTTATTGTATTTAAAAGCTCGTTTGATTTTTATATTCTTAATAGGAAAATGAACATTATATCTATCCAAAATATCTGAAAGTTACAATCATCAAAGGCTTTATTCATAAATAAAAATGTCAAATATTCTATGTCCTTAATTTTATTATTGACTCTAGACAATTTTAATTTTTTAAATATAAACTTGTAAATATCACTAATAATATCCCAACCATGAGTACATGATAAATTGTTATAAAATAATTCTCTAATAACTATAACTTCCTTTTTATTCAGTCCAAACAAGTATCTATATATATAGATTTTAATACCTAAAATCCTTTTATTGTCTGCAACTTTATTTTTTAATTTAAATAAAAATATCAGTCGCACCAAATGGTTTTCAAATCCCGTAAATTTTCGAAAAATCTCAGACTGTACCAAAAGATTTTTAAAATCAGCCGAGCCTAATTTTTTTCCCATAAGTTATTAATACTTTTTCAAGAATGATACAAGAGTTTAATTAAACATTACGAGGGGCGAATTCGGGGGAAAATAAATAAATTGATTTAAAATATCTATAATATTTTCATTCAATAGAAATTGTAACACTAAAGATAAAATCATCCTTTCTATATAAAGAAACATCGCTTCCAATGAATAAAAAATTAACAATTGAATTTTCATTAAAACCTTCCTTGTGCTTCAAAGTATTTGTGAGCAAAATTTGAAGAAAATCTATTGAGTAGTTTGGATTTCTATAACGCACAAACAGTTTATGAATCTTCACTTTCATTTATATAGGATATCTTTTTTTCCTCATTTTAAACATTTTCATAAAAAAGAAATTCCGACTGCCGTTAATCAGATGACTCCTGAAACAATAAATTTAATAAAAACAGTTTTTGAAAACATACTCTTATTAATGCGCTAAAAATAGAAATTGTTTTATTTTAAATACTTACTAGTTTTTAGTCCTTGATTTATAGTGCATTGTTATAATTATTCAGGAATCTTGAATTCAATTTATCTTAACTTCTCTACCAGGCAGCGCCACTTCTGTAGAATTAAAATTCAATTAAATTAATCGATTTACAGATAATTAAGTTCTGAAAATATTAAAACAGTATACTGTCATCGAGAACACAGAATTTCAGGGCTCTAGCGCATCAGGAACCAGAAAACTGGATCACCCCCCGCCCTGCCTAGGCATCCGTGTAACCTGAATGACAGCCGCTGCAATAGCTCGAGTACCGAGGTCGGAGTCCTAGTAGCCATCATCGGCCACGGCCCGACCCCTCTCGTAGGAGTTACGTGTATCACTGGAGGAAGAATCCAAGCCCCCATTACTATACCCACCAGGGAATCGAGAACCCACTCACATATCCGGCGGCGTCGCATCCTTGTACTCGCGGGGCCCCCCCCCCCCAAGGTGGGAAAGAACATCAGGAAGTAAGATAATAATCAATCACAAGACTCTATCTTTATAGACTTGAAACAAGTCAAGTTAAATAAAAGTGTGTAAAAACAGAAACAAGCAAAAGCTCTGATGTACGATTTATGCAGATAACTGGCGTATTTGCAAAAATTAGCGAACGAAATTTTACCTTACAAAACTTAAATTTTAAAACGTCAATATTCTTGGACATTGCTGGATTAAACCCTGTAGGGCCCTTAGGCAACCTAAGTTTTAGGGCCCTCTTCACGTCTCTAACTTCTAAAGCCAGATTTTTTTATTAATTTTGATTTAATCTTTATATAAGCAGTTTTTAAATAACAAATATTTCGAAAAACTGAAATAACAAAGCATTTAACTGCAGGTCGTATTCAAGTGAGTTGTTTCCAGTATCCCACGTAAAATAATAATAATTTAAAAATAATTTTAAACAAAATGGCAAGAAAAATTACAAATCTTTTCTGGCACAGTCTAAATATTCTAATATTAAATCTAGTTTTTATGAAAACGAAAATAATAATAATAATAATAATTGAACACACTAATCTGCAAGCGAATTTTAAAACATGAAAAAAAAATCCTAAGAATAATGTTTTGAACATTGAACTATTCTTGATTTTAATTGGAATAAGTTCGAATGCACGGCGTCTTGTAAATCAATTGAAAGCACAAAATTAAATGACCCTGAACAAACTGCAAAAAAAAAAAAAAGAATCTCGAGGCCCGTCAAATTTCCCGGAGCCTTAGACAGTTGCCTACTTAGCCGGTTCTTGAAAAATTAAATCTAGTTTTTATGAAAACGAAAATAATAATAATAATAATAATTGAACACACTAATCTGCAAGCGAATTTTAAAACATGAAAAAAAAGTCCTAAGAATAATGTTTTGAGCATTGAACGATTCTTGATTTTAATTGGAATAAGTTCGAATACACGGCGCCTTGCAAACCACCTGAAAGCACAAAATTAAATGACCCTGAACAAACTGCGAAAAAAAAAAAATATCGAGGCCCCTCAAAGTTGCGGGGGCCTTAGACAGTTGCCTACTTTGCCTGTTCTTGAAGAATTAATTTCTAGTTTTTATGAAAACGAGAGGGAAAAAAAAAACGATTCTGAAGCAAATCGGTGATATTGAAGCCCAGATGACGTCATCTTTGCCTTTCTGGTCCTTGGATACTGATTTGTGTGTCAACAAACATTTTCTGCCTTATTTCCTCCACCCTACTTTCCATCGATCCCATCCCTCTCCAGATGCCTCATTCCGGCGTCCTTGTCCTTCCCCCTCCCCTGCCCGCGAAGGTCTGCTCCTCAATGGGGCAGCACCTAGAGATGTGGCCTACTTGTCTGACCTACTTAGGCGGGAGGGGGACACCGAGAATTTGTTCGGTTTCGGGGAGAAAAACCGAATTCGAATAGAAGGTGAAGTGCCTGCTCTCTCAACCGAAGGATCGATTGAACGTGAAGGCAGGCAGCCTTTTGGGGATGGCAAGAATCAAGGGGAAATTCCAGACTGTTGGATAACCCGAAAAATTTAAGGAAAGCAGTTCTTTTTTTAATTTCTTGAAAACGCACCTGGTGTTTGTAATAATATCTTCAAAACCCACTCTTATTAATGTATTAAAAAGTAGTTTTTATTTTTAATTATTTTCCATTTTTTTAATATTTTGTTTTAATTATTTTCTATTACTTTTTAGTCTTTAATTTATAATTCATTATTATAAATATTAAACAGAGCCTACCCCGCCCTGGCCGAAATCGCGCGACTGCCGAAAAGCAACCCCACCCAGTCCCTTTACAATAAAAAAGTATTATTATATTATATTATATTATATTATATTATATTATATTATATTATA